>JBBPCW010232496.1:0-15033 GCA_037974425.1 Phenacogrammus interruptus
AAGCTATTTTCAACACTTTTCATTGGTTAATAATTTCTAAATTATACAGACCCACGTGGAGACTGACCAATAGTATCAATTTATGAAAAAAAACAACAAAGACCAAAAGTGGAGTTACAAGATTCCCGCGCAACAGCGACGATATGCTTTAATAGAACCCCCTACCCACGTGTAGCAATACCAGGTTACTGTACTGAGGAGACTGCAGCCCATTTGTTTTTACACATTTTTGTTAGCAATTTCCTCCATTAAGAAGTGTATTCAGACTTTTGCTACCATAGAAACCTTTTTCTTGATCTACAACCATTTTACCATCTGTCTAACATAACAATTAGGAAACATATATAGATCACCATTCACTTTGGGCAACATGATTTAGTACAATGGGTCAAATTTCACATACAAATATTGCATCAGTAGTCAAGTGGCGAACAAACTGAATATTGGAATGTAGTTGTGTGCTTTAGTTCAATGTAAATATACAGTCAGTCAATGAAATTGCAGTATGGAACATGGATGTGTTTTGTGCATGTATCTGTGGAAGATGTCCTTTAGTGAGGGCAGCTAATGGTCAGAATACTCTCTGTGGTGCTTAAGTAAAACACTGAGAAAATACAGGAAATACAGTTAAAGTGTGCCGCAGGCTGCAACAATCCAAATGTGACTATTACACTGAACTTGAGTTCAGTCACACGGCTGGAAAATAACATCCATAATGTCAGGTTCTTACAATTGTGTACACATCAGGCAAATACTTTTTGTCACCTGCATAGTCATACAAGTACAAGCAAACAGTGAAATGATTTCTCTGCAGGGCTGCCACCAACAAGGCACCCAGGGAGCAGTACCTTACTCAAGGGTACCTTGGCAGTGACACTAGCATTTGGGATTTGAACCCCAACCCTATGAGTGCAGGGCCAACGCCCTAATCACTAGGCCATCCAACAAAAGATTTTGTGCTAATTCTTTAGAGCATTTATGAGGTCATTAATTAATGTTGGACAAGAACGCCTGGCTCGTAATCTCCATTCCAGTTCATCCCAAAGGTGTTGGATGAGGTTGAGGTCAAGGCTCTGTGTGGGCCAATCAAGTTCTTCCACACTGAACTCATTCAACCATGTCTTTATGGAGCTTGTTTTGTGCACTGGGACACAGTCATGCTGGAATAGAAAAGGGTCTAAACTATATCCACAAAGATGGAAGCATGGCGTTGTCCAAAATGTTTTGGTATGCTTAAATATTAAGATTACACTTGACCTGAAATAAAGGGCATAGCCCAAACCCTGAAGAACAGGAGTGTCCCGATATTTTCTGAGTACATGTTCTCTTTGTGAAAGTAGGAAAATAACAGAAAAACAGCCAGCTTACAGCTGTTTATTTTAACTGCTCGCTTAATCTCACATATTTATTTTTATGGCGTGAGATTTGGGCTGTAGTCGAACATGCTGGGTTTGGTGCCTGATGGGCAGACCAAAGCTATGATTTTATAGATTACACAGAGAAAGCTTCAGGAATCAATGAATACACAAAAGCTGAAATCTGTCATTAGCACACAGTCAGCGCTCTGGATCGCGTGTCCCAAACACACATAATCAGTTTGTCCAAACACTTCCATAGGGATAAGATGGATTTGGCCTGCAGTCTGAGATACTGTCGAGAAATGTGTACCCACAGGAACAAATGCAGAGCGGCCCATTCTTCACATTTGCAAAGATATTCATGGTAACACGCTCCTCATTGCACAAAGACATCATGTTTATGCCTCCAGGGTAGAGGTCTGGCCTCTTCATTTTTGATTATGGTCTTCGGTAAAGGTTCAACATTCCGATGATTCACTCTAAATTAATCTGTCATCGCTGGTATTGGGGCCATCATTGCCGATAATTCCCCAAGCAGAACAAAATAAAACCTTCACAGCAAAGGGAACGTTTGCACAGTTGTCCCATTATGTAGTTGATCAACCAAAACACGTTTCTTTACTTTTTCACTGGAGTTATTAAGCTAATGTAGGTAAAGACTTAAAAGCTTATAGTCACAGACTTGCAAGTGTTTAGTTATGCTATGTACTGATGTCCATATTTTTACTAATGTTATGTCACTATGTTTTAAATTTTTTTTTTTGAATAAATAAAATAAAAATTACCTGGAGGATCTATTGCTTTAATCTGTAATTGTATGCAGTCTGAGTTTCCTGCACTGCCATGATGTATTTTGACCAGAGGGGAATATCCAAGGCCTACTAGGCCTTTAGAGAAGGCCTTATGATTTGGATTGGGAAAGAAATACATGTGTATAACTTCTACTGAAAAGAATAAATTGATGTCAGACTAACCACCATCAACATTAGGAAGTCCAGAGGAATCAACCAATCAGGTTTCGGTTTGCAATGGGAAGAAAAAGTCAGTGCTTTCTGGAAGTAATAGAAATTTCAATTATTGTGCATTTCTTTGAGGTAAAATATAAGTGAATCTATAAGTTACTACTGGTCATTTAACAAGAAAGCAGCATTATCATAAAGGTGTGTTTTGCCTAATTTTGTGACTGTGTTTTGAGTTTTATGACCTAAAATGAGAGCCTAGTCCTAATAGCCGTGGTCCACCATGGATTTTGATCACCACATTTAGCAAATCTGTTGGTTAACTGTTGTAGAGTGAAGTATTGTTCCAGCAGTGTTGAGACCAAGAAATGTCAAAGGACTTTTTCAAGCTGTTCTTGTTTATTTAGTGTTGGAGGATTAGTGTTATTAAGACCAGTTGCCTTTTTTAAGAGCAAACAGTGCTGGGCTGTTGCCTTTGACAAATCTCAAGGCAATGTTGCAGTTTCTCCGAGCCCATTATAACCTGAAAAAGTATATGTACATTCTTGGCAATTGAGGCCAAATGAAAACAAGACCCCATTGTACAAGCGTCTGGGAGCTGATGGAGGCCTGATTTAGGACTGACCTCAAAACAGTGATGGGGGAGTGTAAGGGGGTCTTGCAAACACAAGTTTCTTAGCACTAAGTGGTCCCAGGGCTGCGGACCTTGACATGGCCAAGTTAGTCCACCTCTCACGTCGTTAGCGCTCCCCTGTGTCTTCTTTAATTGAGGGAATTTTTCCAGAATGCCTGAATGTAAAACAAACCTTTTTTGTGATCCATGTTTGCCGTTACAGCCACAATAAGAAAAGGAGGAAATGACAGTAAAGCATAAGTAGATGGACAATATATCAGGGTAGCCATTTGCACAGCTGTAAGCTTCAGTGATTTGTAGCCAAAGTCTTTTTAGTGTATGTATGATGAATGGAGAGAGTAAGAACTTGTGGTTGATTTTATTTGGGTGATGTGAACCAAAAATCTGAACATGACAAACCCCCTCAACCCCGCTTCCACTGAACACTTTGTAGAATTGATGGCCGATGCTTTACAAGATGAGGGGGGCAATGGAGGACTGAAGAATCACCTCTTCTCTTTTAAAGGGCTGCAGAAAGCTTTTTAAGAAACCATTTTAAGTGGAGCAGGCCCTGGCTGATGGCTACTTGGCGATATCACAAAAGCATGATACACCCTTCAGAAACAATCTGCTTGTTTATTAGACCATCAAGCTATGGAAGAGCGCGTTTTAGCTCTCTGGGCTTAGTTTTGCTAAGTGGTTGAAACTTTCCTTGGCACTCGTCCTGAAGACATCTCAAGATCTTTCTGGCACCTTGAAGATGAAGGTTCTCAGAGAACATGATGAACAACAAAGTGCATGAATGTGTTACAGTGGAGGGGCCCTTTAGAAACCCTCTGATCAAATAATATAATGTTCACTGAAGTAACCATCAAGGTCCTCAAGGGGTCAGTTTCATGGTATAGTGATTGCTGCGTTTAGATTCAGGATTATCAGGTGCATGCACTGGAATTCCATGATAATCTAGTTGAATAATTTTATTCAAACAAATAATGCAGATTAAAAAATGCAGATTCCAGAATAGTTTTGTCTCTAGTGCACATAATTCAACTCAACGATTCATTTTATAAACTGTAACTGCATAATTAATAATAATAATTAATATTGATATGGGTTTAATTGTAAGATACTAGGGAGATAAATGTTCATGTTTGAATTTTAAAGCACCTTTGATGCTGGACACTGCTACTGAGAGACATATGAACAAATCAACAAGCAGCAAACTAACAAAAGCAGCAGCAGATCCCCTTGAGGACTTCCAGTAAAATGAAACCATAAACTATGTGAAAGAAAGTGAGATGTACCATCACAGTTGGAACAACTGACTGTCTATATGTTATACAGTGGGGGCCAAAAGTGTGAGAAAACTAGTGAAAATGAAATTGAATGCATTTAAAATGTTTTTATTTGGAAACCATCATCAGACAGTTTCTACAAAAAAAATCAAATAATTTCTGTGAAAATTTGAATACCATTGAAATATTTACATACATTTTTGATTTAATAACAGCGTGCTTCATAAGTGCTGAAGCCTCTAATAAGTAGATCAGATCTACCGGAGAGTCATTCAAAAATATACATTTAGTGAAAATAAAAACACTTGATGTTTCTGCTTAAAATGTCTCAAATTTAAATAGAAACCTGTAAGCAGTTGCTTTTGAATAACATAAACACAAATTAAACCCCCAGGAAGCTGGTGGCCTCCTGGTTGTTAGAGTTGCCCCTGCAATCAGAAGGTTGTGGGTTTGAATTCCAGGATTGCAAGTAACACCACTGAGGCGACCCTGAGTAAGGTAGCATCCCCACATACTGCTCCCTGGCCGCTGTGTTCCTGGCAGCCCACTGCTTTCCTTGGGTGAATGTCACTATGACAAAATGCACAAAAATGCATTAATAAGAAGGGGGAAAAAATCAGCACACCGATTCTAGATGAGAAGATAACACACCTGGCATTTTGTAGCAGACAATATCTGAATTGTTTTGTGTATTTTATGTCTTGTCAAGAGTGACGTCACATGGATGTGGATATTTATACAGATGGACCGACTGCTTTGAGTCTTACAAACAGGAGTGCTAACGGAACACATAATCAAGAGGGCTTAGCTGCCACAGCGACTGTAATCTAGAGCACAGATCCTTAAGATGTGGTTAGCATCCTTCACACGTTCAAAACAGCCACACGGCATCGAGGTGAAGCCAGATTTCAGACCCTTACGATGAGGCCTTATTTTGAAGGAATTGCCTCTGATCTGGCCCCTCTTTGCATGAAGGCATACACGAACAGATGTGTTCCATGACCATAGAAATAATTGAACTCAGACCAAGCAAAATACACTCTGTTTGATTAGAACTAATGCCACAAACGAGGGGAGTTTTGGTTTTGAATGCTGGTCTAGCCTAGTAAATAGCCAGTTATCATGAGATAAAGAGCTGTGATGGCTAGCATAGACATTTGAAGGAAATGAATATAGATTGCCGTGGAATTACTGGCATATTTTGGATAGTTTGAGTTAATTATTCTCAGAAAGCACTTGTTTCCTTTCCAGTATATGCACATGCTCTAGAAGCACTCATCGACGATTAAATTATTAGGTCCAGTTTTAACCTTCCAGGCATTTTCCTTAAGCACACAACCGCAATTTCCCGTCTGGGACACAACCTCTTGACTCCGCAGTTGAGCACCTGGTGGTCTTACCACTGGCCTCCATATTAACCTGAAATGAAAAGTGGAGGCCAATAACTCTCTTAATGAGGGCTAGAAGATAATGAAGGGTCAGGAGCCTTTTAATCGAATAAGTGTGGGAGAGGAGAAGGGCAGGTCAAAGGCTAGAAAAACAGTGGGCCTTGTTACGAGCCATTGGGGAAAGCAGTGATTTCAGCAGGCAAAATGAAAATGAATGCCTGTTTTGAGGCATACACACACACACACACACACACACACACACACACACACACACACACACATGCACATACACATACACGAAAACCCCTGTCATTTTATAGACATAGAGTGTGGGTTCTTACCCCGTAGGTGGTTGTATAAATGCCTCACGACTGAAACTATTAACACTCTCATTTTGGTGACTGAATGCAGGAAGCTGACACACTTTATTGACTTTAACTAATACTCCTTGCGGTAACCCGTCATCTGAAGTGTTTCTACATGCTGTGGTAGTTTCTGGAAATGCGCACTCCATTCGACTCCCCATTTGTTCCTGACTTGAAGGCTCCCTTTTTCTGCTTAAGAAAGGCCTTTGTTTGCTGCTTTGGGCCTGGAGGGTACAGTGTGATCCACACAAAAAATTAATATAGTCGGTTATGTAGTTCCTAAGACTGTCAATGTCCTCCCCTTGGACATCGCACAGCACTTCCCACACAGTAGTGTCAAAACAGTTATTCAGACTCCCTCGGTCTCATCTGACCATCTTTCACTGTGTGGGTGACTGCTGGCTCCCTGCATACTAGATGTTCATACACAGGGAAAAGGTGCACCAAGTTGTGATCAGATCTTCCAAGGGAAGGAGAGGTGATGGTTTGTATGTGCACCAATGCTTGATTCATGTTAATAGAAGCATTACAGATGTCTTAGGGACCCCAGCTGAAACTAGTATTATTATAACTGGTTAAAAGATCAACAGACTTCTTTTAAAGTAAGTTTAAAACATTCTATGTGAAATATCAGTCATTTTATTCACTCACTCACATGATGTTACTAGGGACAAATTTTTCTATAAGTGTATCTGTTTTATCGTTAATTAATGTTTTTCTATGATATGTGATTATTGTAGTGACCCTGTGTGTTCTATTCTGGTCGTTTACAACGTTTTCTGGCACAGTGATGCTAAAGTGACACTGACATTTATGACCCGAGATGAAGGCTGAGCTCTGCTAGTTACACTTCATCATTAAGCATGACTAACTACTTACTTTAGCATGACTGACTTTATTTTCCCATAGCTTTGACAGATTTATTCCTGAATGTGCCTCATATAAATGTAGCTCATGTGCCAGTCACTCCTAGCAGCATTCTTTACCCATTATGAAAATATTTTACATATTAAGTACTATACAATAGGCTGTAGTTTGTCCTGTTTGATCACAGGAGTCTTTGGTTACTGGGTAATAACAAGGAGTTGCACAATAACTAAACTCATTACACACTCCACACTTCGAATCTACAGCTGTGCTCATGTGGGAATTTGGCTGAAGCCACAAAAATACAATTAGCCCAATTACAGTTCTCTTGGATGGTCTGGTTACATATGGGTAGTGGGTTGCCAGACAGTAACATTCTACCTCTTTTCCCATAAGCCTAAGCTCTTCCAACACTCTGCTTTTAGTATAATGGCTTTGATTAGTATTAAGGGGCTGGAGGAGTGAGCTTGAGAAAGTCCAGATGCCTAGCTGCCTTCAAAACAGCTCTACTGTCTTTGGCAAGAGGCGTGAGCGTGAGGATAATTTAACACAGGCTGGATGGGAGAGAGAGAGCAGCGAAAGAAATGAACTTGACTGAAGGAAAAGAGGAAAAAAACACACAAGAAGTACAAGCATACACTGAATTTCCTTGATTCGGTTGTGTACATCATTTCCACATGAATCAAATCAACTACATCAACACAATTATTACCAAAATAAATAAAGGAAACAGAAATGTGTTGATCTTCTGTATTTTATTCATGTGGGAATGATGGGTACACATTCGAATCAAGTCAATTCAATTTCAAGTGATTTTTTTTCTGTGTGGTGGGCGTGCATAAGCTGTGTGTATCTGATGGATTTTGTGATGCTTAAGGGAATGAACAGTCCACCAGAGGGTTTTGTGTCAACTTGGTAGGGTATTTAAAGGATGTATAGAAAGGATGTAAGAAAAGAAGCTTGCCCCCTTAGTTCCAGTGAAAGGAACCAAGAGATTTTTGACAATTTCATGCTCCCAACTTTGTGGAAACAAGACTGTGCACCAGTGCACAAAGCAAGACATGGATGAGCGAGCTTGGTGTGACATGCTTGGTGTGACATGCACACCTTTGGGATGAATTAGAGCGGAGACTGCAAACCTGGCCTTCTCGTCCAACATCGGTGTCTGACCTCACAACTGTGCTTCTGGAAGAATGGTTAAAAATTCCCATAAACACACTCCTAAACCTTGTGGAGAGCGAGGTGAAGTTGTTATAGCTGCAAAGGCTGGGCCGACAACATATTAAACCCTATTAATTAAGTATGGGATGTCACTTAAGCTCATTTGCATGTAAAGGCGGGTGATCAAATACTTTTGGGAATATAGTGTATATATAGGAGACGGGGGATAACTAAGATCGCACAGTTTTCCTGCACAAAAGCTAAGAGTACATCTCTGTAACATGCTAACAACGCTAACTGGTCCGATGTTATTACTTCATGCTGTACGTGTTCAGAGGGCTGTGAACATGGATTTTCTCTCTTCCTTTCTTCACTAAACCTCAACAGATAGAATTTCAACCTCCATAACATGCATGTGTGCATTGACCGAGGGGCTGCGGACCCTTAAAGTGCAGGCTGACAAGAAGAAAGTAACGGCCCATCACATGTGTACGTCCTGCTCCCTTTGAGGTTCCCCACTTACTCAGCCAAACATCCAATCTGGTAGTGATTGAGAAGATGACATCATCAGAGAACTAGGGATGTGGCGAGAAACTCTATGCGTGTGTGTGTGTTTCTGTGTGTGTGGACGTAGAACTACTAGAAGTGGGGGAAATGGCAGCAGTTAAAAGCCTAAAGCTTGGGCCCCATCCCCATGTGCCTTATTTATCTGTGCACTCCTGCTCTGCATTTTACTCTGGATGTAAAACCAATCAGGTTAACTTAACTTTATGATCCCACTCAAATATGTATAAGGGGGTCGAAATATATCTAACAATCGCTGCTTACATCTCAGATACATTGTGTACCATAATGCTATGCGGGTTGCTAGACACTTTTTATATTTGTAACAGATTAACTTAATAATGGAGCTTTATAAAACAATGACAAAAATCTAATTGAAATCCGTGAGTAACTGTGGTGCACATATTCTTTATTTAAATATGAAGATTAGGTAATCATATACTGGAGGCTAGTGTGGAGAAACATCTGACTGATAGGATAAGCAGAATGTTCTCTAGGGTTAGCTGTTTTATTGTTGCTAGCCAAATAAAATACATCATAAGTTATGGTTATAGCTCGCACTAGTAACCACCTGCTTGACTGATGTTACTCAGAAGGATTTGTTGAAGATGCTTATCATGCTTGTCATTAACCTAAATGACAAAAACAGAATGTACAGCAGTATGATCAGGGATGGATCATGTCTTCTGAGGTACCTCTGTACAAACTGGGCCACCCAAGCTCTTCAGTGACAGACAAAGCAAAGCAAAAATTGAGACTAAACAATAGTTCGTGTTTGTGTGCCCTTAGATCAATGAAAATATGTATAACAAAACAATCAACAAAATTAATTCATTAATGTGCAATATTCTACCGTATGTAAAAGTGTGCACACCTAAAGACTTACTCTCTTTTCTATTTCATAGTGAAAATGTAGGCATTGAAGTTTAAAAGGCAATCTCACATTGTATAAAACATATGAATGGGTCATATTATGGGTATAAAATAATATCTCATATGTCAACAATTGCCTATGTTCCCTGCCATCTGATCCCATCCATAGTTCCATCTGTAGGGGATTGTCATGCAACTGTGTCTCCATGGTCAGAGACCCCTGGGCACTGGCCTCATTGGCCTATTCATAATTCCTTTTCTAAATGTGATGCATTACTTCGTATCAATACAGTCAAACTAATGATAGTATTGAGGAAAAACACATAGTGGCTTAGCTCGCTCGCAGTGTTAAAACAGCTGTGGTGAAGTTACTACTAAGGCAGTCAATCAGGTGTTCAATTGGTGTTGATTAGTTGACCAAAAACTATACTGTATTAATCTTAAAAATCTTTTGAAATTAACATTAAAAAAAATATATATATATATATTTCATTATGCTGAGAGTCTTGCAGCAATTTCAACAAAAGAAAAGGTTTCTATGGAATGTGGATCCATGTCCACGTTAAAACTATCCATTGTCACGGTTCGGTCAGTGGCCGGTGAGGGCCACTGCTTTTCTGTTGGTTTTTCAGTTCTGTTTTTTTCTGTTCTGTGTTCTGTTCTTTTATTTTGATGGGTTTCTGGGTTAGTGCTTGTGTCACGTGTTTTTGTGTTTCACCTGTCCTATGTTTCGTTTCTGATTATGCTTATTATTTAAGGTCTGTTTGTGTAACACTCGGTGTTCAGTCATTCGCCTTTAGTAGCGCCTTATGTATGCCTTGTTTCTGCCCTGTTGCTGAGCCTAGTTCATGTTCTTGTTTTCTCGCGGCACCTGAGTCAGGTTTCTGTTTTGCCTTTTTCAAATAAATGCGTTTCAGCATGGATCCCTGGTTTCCTGCCCTTCCCTGCGTTTCCCAATGCAGCTCGCAAGGGAGGGCTAGCCCCCCAACCCACTTGAAATCATTTATTTGCCCATATGGGATTAGCAATTAGTAAAAAAAATGATGGTGTATAATTGTACATTGCATTTGATCAAAAATCGAAGAGTTAATCCCCATATAAATCTATAAAATTTCATCACAGTAGACTAGTGTATCTTAACCCTACTCCTGGTGTCCCACAGCGCTGTACAATTTCAATACTCCTCGCTCCAGCCCACCAGATCCAGCTCATGAAGGTCACTGCAGTCTTTTGGTGTGTTTAAATCAAGCAATACTTGAAACTACAAGATGCTGTGTGTCTCCAGGAACAGGATTAAGTTCTTTAGTTTCTTGGAAGTTTCCTTTTCCTTTGAAATTAAGTCTTTTGACAAGACTGGGGTTTATTAACTTTATTAACACCAGCAGTGGAAAGCAATGATGAACCGCCTAATAAACAGCATGCGGCAGACAATCAGAAAACATTCTGTGCATCTCCATCAGCCTGGTGTCTTAAACAGGAAGTTGGAACCAGTGCCAGTTACTTTCTGATGTGTTGCATAATGCCTTTTTCCCCTCTCCCCTCTTGGTTTGATATCTCCCTGAAGCAGCTGTGCTTCTGTGGCCCCTGCCACAAGAACATTTGATTCAATAAATAAACTCAGTTTGAATTAGACAGAGCAGCCTGTGAAGCAGAAAAAGTGTCTCCCATATGGAGAGCATAGTGGGGAACGAGAAGAGAGAGTGTCTCTCTGTTTCTTTGCACTAATGTTGTTTACGCTCTTTCATTCTTTCTGCCTCGTTTAATCCTCTCACTGATAAACACACATTCTCTCAGTCACCGTAGCCCGATACATATGGCCTAAGGAAAATAATCAAGAAGCACATTTACATTTACGGCATTTAGCAGACGCTTTTATCCAAAGCGACTTCCATTTCCTAACTACAGGGGACAGTCTCCCTGGAGCAACTTGGGGTTAAGGGTCTTGCTCAGGGACCCAGTGGTGGTATACTGGAGGTAGGATTCGAACCTGTGACCTCTTGGTCCGGAGGCAAGTATCCTACCCACCGAGCTACCTCCACCCTAAGGTTTGGTGAACTGACCCTATTAGTGTAACTGCTGGAATATAAAACTACATTTAAGGTAAGGTTTTATTTTACAGTCACCTAAAGTTCTAGGTTTAAAGTTTTATTTTCATATGCAGATATAAATGTAGCATCATTACCCATAATTAAATTCTTAGACTCGTGTTCCCTCCAACTTTGCATAAACAGATTGAAAAGTACACAGATTTAAAAAAAAAAAAGGGAATTAACTGGGTAAACATGAGGTACAAACTCTGAAGTGCTAGGTATTTTTTTGTATACATCATAAGTTATGGCCATAGCTTACACTACTACTAGTCAACTCTTCAATGACAAAAAAAGAAAGTGTGATTACACAGTAGTTTATGTTTATGTACTTTTAGATCATTGCAACGATGTTTATTTAAAAAATGAACAAAAGTATCCTTATTCATACCCTTAGCCATTAGTAAACAGACATTCTAGCCATATTACTATATTACAAAATATTAAGATAATAAAGATCACATTAAAATACCACATGCTTGCTTAGTTATTTGGAGTATACAAGCATGCCCTACATTTCACTGCAGTGTCTCTGTAACAGCCTCGCCCGTCATGTCTTGCTACTCTCTATCACTCTTTGTATACGTTTACACATGGTTTGTTTTTACTCTCTGTCTCCAATCTGGTCCGCCCCCCCTTTCACGAGTGCACATGTACTCCACCCCTAACAGCTGAACCTGATTTTTGATTATGCACCCCTGGTTTTGGGCTTTGTGTTTTGTTGGTCAGCCGTGGCTCTTACTGTGTTAACACCTGTAACTTTCTCTCCTGTGTTTTATCTGTGATGTTTGCTGTGTTTCCCCTCATTTGGCTGCCTACTTTTGTTCTCTAGATCCAGGAATGAGTTCAGTGTATGGTTAATCCTTCTTTTGAGCCATGTTTTGTTTTGTTCTCCAGGTTATGTTCGCTTTCAGTCCTTGATGTGATATATCACCGTTTTATATTTAATAAGGAACAAGAATGTAAATCAGAAAAGGTAGCAGGTGGTTATACTGCAGTACGTAAAAGATGTAAGTGTCATGACAAATGTGTACTTGAGTATGTACTTGGATCTGGACTGCAAGAAAACATCTATTCTTATGATGGTTTTACTGGGTATTTATTGTTTATTTTTCTGTTAAAATGTGTTATTTTACAGTAAATTCAGTGTATATACGTACTCACCAACTCACCAACTCACTTTTACTGTGTCCTTTATTTGCTACAATACCTAACCTGTTCATTTTTTTCTGTATAATTCAGACTGTATAATCTTGGTAGCTACCAGATATTTTACTCAGTAATTAATTTTCAATTCAATTCAATTTTATTTATATAGCGCTTTTAACAATGGTCATTGTCACAAAGCAGCTCTACAAAATGAAATAAATGTGTGTGTATGAATGTGTGTGAATGAAATGCCTCTGATGAGTAAGCCCAGAGTGACAGCGACAGTGGCAAGGAAAAACTCCCTAATTACACAGTGCTTGGGAATATGTATCTCATGCTTACCCAATTTATAGGCAGAACCTGTTGGTGTAGTTTAATTAAACTGTCCTGGAACTCCCTGCCATGTTAATTAAAAAAAAAATAGCACTTTGGAGTCTGTATTTGGCATTTATTCAGTTAACACCTACCAGACACGTATAGCATAGCATTGTGACTTCATCTCAATCTGTGTGGTACCTTTACCATTTCCAAACCTCTCCTCAGAAAGGCCAGTAGTTATGGTACTCATCTGATACCAGCATCAATTAATCAGTCCTTCATTATATCAAGGGGTGTCTAGACTAGATCTGCTTTTTGTGGACAGAGGCATCATTCTTCTGTTGTTTTCAATGGATAAGATGCAATTTGCACATTCAGTGATTCCCCTTTTGATTCACCTGTACTGTTTTTTCCTCAACACACTGCTTCGACAAACCCTAGATTGCCTGGAAGCAGTCAGTACCCTACATTATGGACCTGTTTACACTTGGTTTTAAAATTGATCTCGAATGATTGGCAGTTTTGGCATTGCACTTTACACTTGTGTCTATTGTAACACTGATTTTGGGGTTCAGTGTTAACTATTTTTCAGGCTGTTCACTTAACCATGGAAAACGAATTCACTTCTTTATTTGTGCCAAAATCTAATACCACTCAGCTGCACAGTGTTGTATACTTCCCTTCTCTTTTTATAGGATCAATAAAAATAAACATGAATGTAATTAATCACAATGAAAATAAATCTTATACTATCATCTACAGTACCAAATTATCCAGAGTACCACTTGTGTCCAGATTTCATTACTGCCTACACGCCTACTGCCTGAAACAACCATGCAGAAATCTATGCCTACATCATCAAAATTCTCCCCTGACAACATACTATAATGTTGTGTAACAGTAGTTTCAGTTAAACCTGCAGTGTCCTCTCATTACTTCAAACAGCCAGCAGTACAGCTCAGAATCCAGCTCCTTCTACAGAACACCTCCTTCCACAGAACAAAACGATGGATGCTTGCACAACATTTCATGCAACTCAAGTGGGAAAGTCATCCAGTTCTATCCAGACTTGCTGTTGTTGTCTTTGGCTTCATGTATGCTTCAGATGTTTTATTTGACATTGCTTTTAATTTTTTCCAGCACTGGTCCACTGTCACATGACATTTTCCTATGAAGTCCTTGCTTGGGACTAATCAGGATGCATTAGCGATTCTTCTACAAAGAATATGTGGTTACACGTGTCCCAGACCAACATCGCAGTAGGTTTAAGTGATCTCAGTGTGTCTTGGTGTTCGTTGTATTCCATGCTGTTCACTCACCCAGGACACATTTTAAAACCAACTGTAAACAGTTTTTTTTTTACCAGTGAGATCCAAAGCAAGACAAGCGTTCAGCTTGTAATAGTCGAGGGATTAGTAATTGTAGTTTGCTAATCCAAGTTTGCTAGTTAGTTTCATAGTTAGAATGCAAGAAAGATAACAATAACGCTTGGTAAGCCAGGAAATCGGCAACAGCTTGCAAAGTATCAAGGGGACTCCATAGTAAGTGTTTATGAGGTATTTATACAGTGCATGTATGTAAAGGTTTTAAAAGATAACAAAAAATGACCTTATTTATTAGCAACCAAATATTGCAGGCATTTCCACACAGAAGACTGGAAGAATAGTCTAAAGGCACAGAGTGGGACGTTTTTTGATGTTCATGGCAAAATATAAAACAGGGCCGTGTATGTGCTGCTTTGAAGAGAAGGTCAGTTTGATGTGTTGTAAGCTGGACAGCTCTGGGCCTGCTGTCACCGTCCACTCTTTCTTCTGTTCTGTACTGAAACCCTATATGTCATGAAAATCTTAGTTCTGGCTTGAAAGGATCAAACAAAGATTGGAATGTGTGTGTGCGTGTGTGTGTGTGTGTGAGAGAGAGAGAGAGAGAGAGAGAGAGAGAGAGAGTGTGTGTGTGTGTGAGAGAGAGAGAGAGAGAGAGAGAGTGTTTGTGTGTGTGTGTGTGTGTGTGTGTGTGTGTGTGTGTGTGTGTGTGTG
>JBBPCW010232915.1:0-15020 GCA_037974425.1 Phenacogrammus interruptus
GTTGTGAACCTTGAGTTTACGGGGGCCCATGGCCACTGCTTGTGCATAGGGCCCAGAATTTGGTGCTACGCCCCTGTATATATATATTATTCTGCTGAAAGAAGCCATTGAGGAAAACATTAAGGAAATATTAAGGAAATTCCTCACCACGAAGTAGTGTACTTGAACAATTTTTAGGTTGGTGTTAGGTTTCAAAGTAGACCCAGCAAAACATTACCCAGAGCATAACACTGCCTCCTTCTTATAGGCATGTGTCATCAATTTCCCAGCAACGTGCACTCAGCCGCATCAGACCAGTCACCTTCTTCCAATGCTCCTTGCTCAACTTCTGATTATAATGTGCCTACTGTAGGTGCCTTTCATGTGGGACGTATCAGCATGGACACTCTGACCAGTATGCAGTTACGTAACCCCATACGCAGCAAGCTGTGATGTACTGTGTGTTCTGGCAAGTTTCATTCACAGCCAGCACAAACCTTTTCCGTAGTTTGCACTACGCTGGTTTTTCTGTGCTGTTCCACTGCATTCCAGGAACGTCCAATAATGCCTAATGTATCCCACCCTTGACAGGTGCTGTTGTAGCGAAATAATATTATTCACTTCAACTGTTAGAGGTTTTAATATTGATAAATTGATATCCTTATAAACGATATCCTTTTTGTTATTGTAATTGTCTCTCTCTCACCGTGCTACTCCACTTAAATTGTCATCTGCAGTCATACTGGACAAAAAATAGATACATGTGTCATTTATTTATTTGTGTGGAAAGCATACATGTGTAATATACTAATCTGTTCCAGGGGCTTCTCCTAATGTCCTCTTTTTCAGATCTACTTGACCAGTCATGACTCAGGTGTATAGATCTGTGTGTGAAGCTCTTTGGGGGATGTGTGTGGCAGATGCCATGTCCATGCCAGTTCACTGGTACTACAATGTCCAGGACATCCGAACTGATTTTGGTGGCTGGATAAGAGGCTTCAGTGCACCTAAAGATCGGCATCCCTCCAGTATTCTCACCCTCTCCAATGCAGGTGCTCACCAAATGTCAGCTAATTCATTTCAGCAGCTCATTTGTATCTGTTTGTATTGTTGATAACTGAGGTACAAATGAGGGGCATAATAATGTCTAAACTCCAGGATACATTTGGCACATGACTTCCGATTACATGGGTAAACAGGTCAAGGTCAGGTTATGTGGGTTTTGTAGTGTTTTTCAAATCTTTGGATTCCAAATAACAGTGTTTGTGATGAAGCTAGTTCTATACTGTATGATAGTTGGTGTAATGATCATATAATAATCATATGCTGAGTGTTTTTGAAGAAACAGTGGTGTCTGACTGACACTGATCATTATATCTATGCCACAGTGTGGCCTGTCTGACTTCACACTGAAAATACTGAAACAGTTCTTGATTGGTGCCTGTAGTTTAATAAAAACGCATGCAAGTCTATTGAAAATTTAATATTACTCATAATTCAAAAAGTTGATGTGACTGAAAAACTGGTAATGTGTAATTTAACAGAATATAACTGGTAAACTGTGTAATTGAAACAGTGTAATTTAAATGGTGTAATTTAAACGGTGTAATTTAATGTGGCCAGAAAAGAAGTGCGTATGCTTTGTTGAATATTCTTATATTTCTTTATTATCAATTGCATTTATGACGTTTTAAATTCCTCTTATAAAATACCATTAAAGTGCCTTTTTTTCAGAAAACGGTTAAAGTTTCACAAAAGCCTCCAATCCCTACAATTCATGTATGGAAACCAAGCTTCAAAAACAACTCAGTAATTTCTGTGATGTCATAAGAACCAACACATTTACATATACACGCCTTCTCAACTTACAGCAGTTTAGAAAAACGGAGAATACGGGCCCTTTTTAATACCATTCAATTGATTTAAATTAACATTAAGTTCCTTGGTTGCCATTTCAAACGCAGGCTATGCCTGGCTGTCTCTGTATTGACTTTAGCTGGTAGTGGACGCACAGCCTGGTCGTCTGGCAACCCGCGTCCCGTGGTGGGGAATGTCATCCTCCATGACAAACTGAAGTTCTGGAAAACCCCTAGTGGCTCAGTACACTACCACCAAGGTAAACCCCTGTTTCGGAAATGACTAAGGTCACTTATTACTGTTATTTTGCTGTGCTATCAAAGTACAGCTACACAGATATTACTGTCAGAACAAAACCTGTATCTCCATTTTTATCAGATCTGTAGGTTTTGCTCCTACAGCAGCAATTAATACATAATTGGTTTAACATTGTTGACAACATACTTCTAATCAAAATTACATATTAAATTACATATTCAAATCATTATAAAATACATTATAAAATATAGCATCAAATAAAATGTTAGCACTGAGCAAGAGCTTACAACATAGTCATTAACAGGATATTCATTAATAGCAAAGCTGTATCCATTTTTTTATCTGAGAAAAGTACAAATGCAGATTTTTATCATTTTTGCCACCTTCAATTACTCTTAAATCATCTTTGATTCTCACTTTTGTAGACCTGCAGGCAGGAGAGAATACGCTGAATTTACTCTGTGCATTAAGGGCAGCTCAGGTTCTCTCCTCTGGCAGCTTTTCCAGTGTTGCTGAACCTGCAGCCAGAGCTGCTGTCCTTTCAGACTACGTCCAGTTCCTCACCACACCTGGCAGCCACAGCGACACCTACGCAGAGTCATTCCATCGATCCTTCTTCTCTGACTGGCAGGAGCTGCGTCCTACCTCACCAAACCAGGTATTCAATATTGGAATGACTGTGAAGTCTAAGATACCATCGAATTTTGCTTTTTTTATTTCATTATACTAGAATCAAAAAGACTTTTCCACACTCTGTACACGAATGCATTGGTTAGACAAGCTTTATAGAACACTAGCAAGGACCTCATTCAAACATGGTTTCTAAAAATATGTATAAAATGTATTGTTGGTTAAGATCACACTGAGAAGGTAGATGGATGTATTTTTTGTTGTGCAAACAAGGTAATGCCTGCCCGACTTTAGCTAGCAGTTGCTTAGTGTCACGGTTCGGCCAGTGGCCGGTGAGGGCCACTGCTTTTCGGTTGTTTTTCAGTTCTGTTTTGCTCATGTTTTGGGGTCTTTTATTTTGACATTCCTGTCTGTTTTGGTTCTGTTGTCACGTGTCTTGGTTCCATCTGTTTTCTGTTCATGTGTCACGTGTTTCTTAAGTTTCCACCTGGTTTGTGTTTGCCCCTGATTTCTGTCGATATTTAAGTCCTGTATGTGTTAAATCACGTTATCAGTCCATCGCCTTATTTTCCCTGTTTTCCTGTTTCTCGTTCTCATTCTTGTTCAAAGCGGCCATCGAGCCAGGTTTTCATTCTGTTTTTTTGTAAATAAACTCACGACTCAGCATGGATTCCTGCTCTCAGGCGTTGTCTGTTCCCAGAGGAAGCTCACGACTGAGGAGGACTAGCCTCCCTAGTCGTGACACTTAGCCACAAAGCAATCTGTAAAATTTTTTCCTTTTCCTTTTAATTAATTATTTATATACAAGATTTAATTTAAATGTTATAATTTTATATTAGAAATGTTATATTATATGTTTTATATTGAACATTTATATATTTTTTCTTTTGATTAAAATGAATGAAGTGTTTGTTTGTGGGTATCGCCCCACAGATAGGATGATGTTTAGGACCCGCAAATGGCCCTTGATAGTGTATATCTTTAAAGAGAAAAGAGAACTGGTAGTTAACTCCAAACAAACAAACATATCAATCTGCTGAATAATTTACGTAGTTGTATTGGTCCTTAAAATCTGGACCTTTTATTTTGCTGTCCTAGCTCTTGGACTTTGCAGAGAAGCGCTACAAGCGAATGATGATGACATCCGTCCCTGACAGTCAGCTTAATGCTATTGGCTGCCTTCCCATGGCCATTCCCTTTGTACTGCTCTCTGCTGCGGCCAATGAAGACGAAGCGGTAAGTGTGAGGCTGTTTTTTATGTCGGTCAAAAGTGCGTCTCATGCCACTGAAAAACCAAGCTTTGGTGGACAAAAGACATGGAAAAGTTAAACTCATCGATATGAGATGGTGTGGTGGTACCATAGTCAATGATGTCAATTTTAAACAAAATATAGGAGAAACAAAGCACTGCTTTGAAGTAATTGAGCTGTACTTAAAACAATCAATCTCTGTCCACAACAAGCCAGCAATGGATTTACATTTTTTTACCAATAACAAAATGTCTAGTGTGAAGACAGCCTTCTGTCAGACGAACCCTGTGCATCGTGTAAATTTGCATAGTTTTGCACATAAGCTTACATAGGCATGAGCTAAAATGCCAAAAAATATGATTTGATACCTAAAATCAGTGTATTCTTTACCTATCAAATACTTTTATCATTTTCCATTGGGCTCAGAAACCCCCAAACTTCAGAAGGAATTCATCTCAGTGTTTGTCCCTTTTTAAACTTGGTCAGGTATCTGCTGCTGTAGAGTTTGTGAAGCTCACTCATCCCTACCCAAAGCTGGACACACTCGTGGCTGTGTTTGCTCGTGCTCTCCACGCTACTCTGAGCGGGGCATGCCTCAAGCAGCAGGCTGAGCGAGCTCTCAAATCTCCTGCTCTCAACGTGTGGGACATCTGCCAACACTACCTACACCAGGCAGAGAGGTACCCTGTGTCACTCTCCCGAAAAAGTCATTAGATTCCATTTTTATAAAATGGTAGCACACTGCTTCTCTTTAGATGGAGAACTAGAGAAGATGGAGAATTTGACAGAACTTGAAGATAGCCTAGTTAGTTGTAGCAACCTTAAACTAAGAGCTGACTGGTCATCTATTAAAGCCTTCATACATATATATATATTAATGATCCTTTAGAATAGTGGAGAATCAGTCATAAAGATGCAGACGTCAAGTAAGGCTGAGCAAGAGAACGATGCAAGATTGTCATGGATTATATAAGGCTCTAAGTTTACTGCCCACATTTAAAAAATATGTTGTGTAATATTTTATGAGCAAAGACTTCACCAAGAACTCAAGATGTGACAGTGAGCAAGAACTGGAGAAGAAGAAGAATTTGATAGAACTTGAAGATAGCCTGGTTAGTAATAGCAACCTTAAACTGACTGGTAGACGATTAAAGCATTTATAAATGGTGTTAGAGAATACAAATTTGAAGTGATTATAGGAAATTATGACAATATGAATGAAAAAAAAAATAATAATAATTTTGCCAACCAAGAGGTTGAACTTATAACTGCTGTAAAAAGAGTGTCACCCACTGATCTATACTTTATGACCAAGTACAGTCTGTGTACTGCATCTTCTAATCGGAGGAATAGCTGGTAACTATAACACAATGTTCTTATGTTTATTTATATGGTCTCTATTGCGCTACAGGCTTCCAAACCCTTCGGAGGAGAGGCTGAAAGTCCACCAGAAAGCTGTAGAAGCTCTAGGACTTGCTTGCTATGCAAAAGGTATCACTTTGTGCTTAAATTCTGTACACCTTAAAAGAAAGTGCTGGCGCACTCTGGTCCCATGTGTACCCAAGGCAGGCTGGCATATTTGCAGTTTACACAGTTTGGTGTTTATTCGGTTGTACCTGCACCAGAGATTCCCATTTCCCACATTCAGAGCATGGGGTCCAGCGGACTCACTGTGGCCCAACTCAACTCTGATATAGTCTGAAGTAGAAGCTCAGACCGTATAAGTTTACATGCCACTGTCCACTACTCAAGTAATATCTGGTCCTATAATAGTGGTCCCTTTCCATTGATGAACAGGGTAGAGGGCGCTGATGAATTGTGTTGCAACAGGTAGACTAGAGTCAGTCACTGTAAATCTACCAAGGGTTTGCTGCAGGTACAAGGTAGATTTATCAAATAAACAAGCAGCTGAGTTTAGATCTGTCTTGGTGTCCGTGGCTCTATAGTTTTAATCTTTTTAGTTTATACAGAAACAACACTGTTTAATAGGAAATCTCTTTCAGATCTTAGATTTCTTGCGTTCTCACATGACTGTATGTGTGATGAGAGTTCTTAGGAAGACAAGGCTTCCTCTCTTGCGGTTTTAAGTCTACAGCCACTAAAAAAGTGAAGAACGCAACTCAAAGTGCAAAAATAAACCTCAGCACTTTTTTTTTGCGACTAGTGGAAAAAAAACTGTTTTGGGTGCTTTATTTTTGGTGTTGTTGTTTTGGTAAAATGAAGTAGTTCTTTCCATTTTATACGACATAAGACTCATAACCCCTCTCTGTTTGCTCACTGCAGGTGCTCTTAGCAGTCTTTTCTATTTGGCTTATGTCTTTCACAATGACGTGAAGGGGGGAATCCTGGCTAACACCAACTGTGGAGGTGAGTGGCATTATGAGTGTGTTTGCGTTTTTTCGGTTAGCGTATTTGGCAAATAACGGCGTATAAGTAGAGCGATTATAGCTAAATGTGTCGGGTTGTTTTTCGCATGTATGGAACCATGGCAGCCCTGGGTTTTCTGGTAAGCTAATGGTTGCGTAATGTTTTTTATTGTTGTTGTTGGTAGGTGGGGCCACAAATCATAATGCATGAATCAAGTAATTCAGCCTGCTCTAAAATGCTATGATGGTTTATCATCGCTTACTGAGAACTCCTCGATTATCGTGCCTTCAGAATAGTGCATCAGTCATGAAGACGCACACGGCATTAACGTTGAGTGTCTATATATGTGCAAGAGAACGATGCGAGATTGTCATAGATTATACAAGGATGGGTTGCTAAAAGTTTGTTGGCCCATGTTTAAAAAAAATATGCTAAGATAAGGTGGCAATAATACCAAATTGATGTTGTGTTGAAAGGCCATTGGCCTTTATATCTAGACTCCACAAGATTATTGAGAAATTTTATCACTAACAACAAGCTGAGACACTGAGCAAGAAAGTTTTGTAAGAAATCATGGCTAAAAGCCATCACATTTTATATAAACATGACAATGAACCCATGTAAACTGTAATTATCCAGAGGCTTACCACTTTCCTTTTAAAAGTGTCAGCCGATAATTTGCCCCCTCTTTTTTGATCATTAAATACGTAGTCTCTGAGCTTCTCTATTCTTTTTCATTCATCCAAATGGAGCACAGTGGACAACATGCACTGAAGGCGTGATTGACTGTACAGGCAGGAATGCCACTACTGTGTTGTACCGTACTTGTATGACTGAATGTGACAAATAAAGATTCTTCAATCTTGAATCTCTTGAATCTTGGTTCCCAACCTTTTTTCCTTGATGCCCCCCCTGCCTGTGTCCAAGCCCCCCCCAACCCCAACTCCTACCCACATAGATGCACAAAAAGAATTGTGATTAAGTGATTAACTACAAACTTTTATTTGCAAAAAATAACCCGCAGTTGTAGGTTTTTGTTCTTTCTCAGACATTGGGATTTTATGAATTTAATGTCTACAAATACAAAATCGTGCCCACCTTCTGCTATCTCTACCGCCCCAACAACCCCCCACCCCAACCAACCAAGGAGAGCCCGGACTCCAGGTTGGGGACCACTGCCTTAGAGTTATTTTTACTTGTACAACACCAGGCTTCAATCTCTTTCACTGTGGAGAAAGATGTGATTTCAAACCTAAAGGCCACATTATTGTTTTCAAAACATCACTGATGTAATCAGATTAAAAAAAATGCATAAACAGTTTGTAGACTTCGGCTCATAAAAGAGAAACAGGTTTTCAGGTTGTTCTGGTTGCTGCACGTATTTCATCAACAAGGGTGGGCTTTTCCTGTTTCCGACTACACACACCACACTTCATCTAGTGATTATAGGCTTCGTTTTCCATGTGATATGATGTACCAGGGGACTGGTATTGGCTTCAGACACAGTAAAGTGCTGATCATCAGTTGTTTCTGCATTTATTTCTGTAGGTGAGAACTGTAACAGAGGTGCGGCTCTAGGGGCTCTCCTGGGGGCCCGGGCTGGATATGCTGGTGAAATCGTTCCTCAAGACTGGAAGGATGGCCTGAGGAAGGCAAAAGAAGAAATTCCGAAAATCCTAGAAAATCTGCCATAACAGCTGATAAAGAAGCTCACTCTCTTTCTCTCTTTATCTCAGTTGTTTTTAATGTTTGCGCATGTGCTCTCACACTCTGATACCAGTCACACAGGAAACGGAGCCCACGAGGATATGTGGTTTCTAACCTCCTCTGTGGCACCTTCCTTTCACAGAAACATGCTTGATTAAAATTTGAAGAAAAAAATCAAATCCTGTTCTGAAAACAGTATGAAGCAAACCTTCTATAATAATTTTATGTAGCATAAAATAATATTGGAATACACAACCTGATGACCGCAATGACTCTGCCTTTTCTCTGAATATTTTCTCAGGCCTTACTTTCCTTCAGCACTTTAGTAGATCTGGGTTTGTGTTTGTTTACATAAAATTACACACAATGACTGATAATAATCACTGTTTATAATGCGTCAGTCATGTATAATCTACCGTCATTATCCTGCAGTCTGGTCTCTTGCTGTTATTTATTATTGTTATATTTCCCAAAAAATATGCTGAAATTGTAATATGTTGCTTGATCATTTTTGTATTGTTTATATTATTCTGATTCGTATTATTATTGTTTTTAGCATCTAAAGTTATATTGTATCCACATTTGATTACAGCAACTTTAAGCTGAACACTCATTTCTTATGTCATTTTATAACGTTGTTTCTAACTATAAGGTTATTTCTAAGTTTTTTGCTTGTGTGCAGAAATATGCTTATCAAATGATGATTTTTGGTGCTTTGATTAAAAGGTGTTTTGTGTTTTTTACAAGACATACTGCTGGTTATTTTTTTGTTTACAAAATCATTTTTATCCTGTTGAGCACTTTTTCTCCAAATCAACTGAAAGCTATTATACTGACTGAATAAAACATAATAAACCAGAACTCTGTGTCTAAATATTTTTGCATGTATTATTTTCCATCATAGAGTTTGTTGATAGATTCGCTGATAGATTATCCTTATAACTTCAATACCCTTTATCCATTATTTATCCTCTATGGTTAACTGACGGTAGGCACCTCGTGGTCGTGATTACCGCTTCCTCCCATCCCAGTTCACTGGAAGAATGGCACCATCTACTGCTGAATCGTGTAATAATGAACATTCCTGTAGACAAAACGTGTTGTGTAGTCCCAGAGCCATCCCCTTTGGTGAATAAACATACTCTTACCCCATAGGCTTCAAAGAGGGACCCAGGTGAACTTCGATCTTAAACTAGAAACACAACATAATGGAGCTCAGCCCAGGCAGAATGAGGTTTTGCCACTTGATCACACTGCTCAGTATCCCGGCCTGCTTTGGGCTTCCAACAGGTAAGCTGTCATTGTCTGTACATCCAGATACAAGAATAAACGATGGTCTGAACGAAACCACATTTTAGATAAACATGTCTCTGCTCACAGCTCACTGACTGGTCTCTTACATTTCTTATTAGAAATGTCAATGTCTATTAGTCATTAGTCTCTCTCTCTCTCTCTCTCTCTCTCTCTCTCTCTCTCTCTCTCTCTCTCTCTCTCTCTCTCTCTCTCTCTCTCTGTCTCTTTGCTGTAGCTTGTTGCTGGAAATGTGCAAAACAGGATTATATATGATTATTTACACAAATACTGCAGTAAACAGTATAAAAGCTTAGTTTTTATTACATAAAAATGAAATCAAACCAATGTAGCTGACAGAGAGCTGGAGTTTTTGTTTATTTTGCAAAGATTTTCCAGGACACAATGCTGGACTGTTGGGCTGTGACTGAGGCAGCACTGTAACTAAAGCTCTACCAGTATGCACTGAAACATTAATACTAACTCAGATATCGGCTGAAATGGTCAAGCAACACCAGTCTATAGCCTGTTAATACGCTTCCATACTGGAAAATCTGTTATTAGTCTTTGCTTTAAGCTTCTGACCACATCCCACTTCATAAGGACATTTCTAGCAAATCTGATTGTAAAGAACATTATTTACCCCTTAAAATAACAACTTAAAATACAGGAAATTATGGAAAATTAAGGGGAAAAGTGCACAGATTAAGGCTGATTATGGGGTAAAGCTACTGAACTTTTCAAAGTTGCCCTTTAAATAATAGAACCTTGTGAATTAACACCCTAAATATAAGAGTAAGGGGTTTCACGCTCATGTCTTAAATCTCATTTAAAGGTAAAATTAAAGGGTCAGTTTCACAAATTAACGGCCACTTAATTCAAATGAAGGGGTTTGGTGTATTTTCAGGGGTAAATTAAGGTCAGGTTAAGCACAGTTTTAGTGCATTGTGTTGTGTAGTGGTAGGATGGTCAATCCAATCCAACTCCAGAAACATAATTCTTCTTCAACATATGAATGAGAAAAGTCTGAAAAATACGCCGAATAATTTCCTCAAGACGAGAAGTGAAACCAACTCTTTATCTCACTTTCACGCCCGTCAGCTCCAGTGTTCCTCAGAAGGTCTGAAGCCAGCCAAGTGCTTCAGCATCGCCATCGGCGCGCCAACACCTTCCTGGAGGAACTGAAAGTAGGGAACCTGGAAAGGGAGTGTCTGGAGGAAAAATGCTCCTATGAGGAAGCCAGGGAGATCTTCCCTGTACCTGAGCAACTGGTGGGCAAAGCTTCAATAACCCCTCCTGCACACACCTGCGATTAGTGCTCAGTTTTGATGTATACCTAGATATTTATGGTGTATACAGCCATGGAAGAAAATGAGACTGCAGCATTTTTTCTTCTGATTATTGCTTTCATAATGTGTGGGAGTATGTCTGTGTAAAATGTGCAGGTCCATATTGTTTTATACACTACTGACCACACTAGTGCAGCTGGTAGCCTAGTGGTTAAGGCATTCGCCTTGTGATCAGAAAGTCTAGGTTCGATTCCCAAGACGGCTAGGCACCGCTGAGGTACCCTGAGCAAGGTACCGTCCCCACACACTGCTCCCTGGGTGCTGTGTTCATAGCTGCCCCCTGCTTCACTTGGTGAATGGGTTAAATGCAGAGGAAGTATTTCGTGCTGTTCACATATGACCAGATTGTCACTTTCACTTAGATTTAACATTCCAAACAAAAAAAGGTTAAAATGTTAAAATAATAGATGTAAATAATGTATTATACCTTGGAAATGTTAAAGTACACCCTTACATTATTTTACAATTGCAGCAATTAAAACAGTGATGTTAAGAGCAGAGTATGCTGCTCTACAAACACTACTGCACTCACATCACATGTGGAGGCAGTTCTTATTTTTTACACAGCTCACACTGCAGTAGTGCATAAAATAATAGCAACCTGCGCATTTTACACACACACACACACACACACACACACACACAATGCCACAAATTGAACAAAGCTCTGATCTCAAACCGCCTGCATGAGTGTCCAATAATTAATGTTATTGTGTGAAAGATTTGTTGCGAGTGATGAACAACAAATGAAGAAATTATCACCACATTATTTAACTGCACAGCAGTTTAGATCAGGGGAGAGGAAAAATGATTTGATTGTTTAATGCTGTTACAGTTATTACTGGCAGAGTCTACTAATAAATAATGTGCACAGTAGAAAAAAGGGAATTCTTATCTGACTTTTCTCCTTAAAGGCCTAATTCACACCTGGCATTAACGAATGTTTTACACGACCCGATCATGGACCGCACTTACGTAAAAGTGTGACTGGGGTCCAATGAGCCTGCTGTTATGATGTGATCTAATCATTTTCCTCTGGCTGGTGGCTCAGACCCATGTTAGCACTGTGGACACAACAGTGCTTCCAGCATCCTCTCCTGTTAATGTGTTGTGTTAGTAGTCCATTCAATTTTGTAACAGCCTATACATGCACATAAATAAGGACTCGTGGACATTTATGTCTAAAAATAAACGCAGCAAGTAAGCGAAAATTTAAAAGTTGTCACATTTGTGTCCAGTTGTCAACAGAACCTTCTAGACAGATGCTAATAACAAATCTGAACACCATATTAAGGCAAAAAAAGTAATGTGAACATGCCCTTGTTTAGTGAAGTAGCATAACTGGCCAACTTTCCTAACTATCCAAAACTATATATTCATTACATGAACAGAATTTTAACCAATAAATTAAATTGACTGTATTTTTCTTTTTTTCCTTTTTCAGGACAAGTTCTGGAAAGTTTACACAGGTACTGTGTTACCGTTAGTCAAAGCGACCAAAATGAAAACTCGTTTTTTTCCATAGTTTTTCTTGAGTTGTACCCTAGACACTGCTAGACACTGCTGTCTTTGCAGAGGCAGACCTGTGTGAATCATCACCATGTGCAAATGGGGCCACTTGTGTCAGTCAGGCGACTACTTACACCTGCCTGTGTCTACCCATGTTCGAGGGACGGAACTGTGACAAAGGTAGGAGTGAACGATACAGAAAAAATTAAATATCATGATACTGTAACATGAGCACGGGCATGAAAAAATTACCATTTAAATGTTTTGAAATGTTTCCAAATAAGATAAAGTTAGATATTTATACGTATATATACATATAAAATGTGCATGTTACAACTTTTCCTTTAACCAAAAGAGGTCTAAGAAGCTTTACACACATTATCCAGAATGCTGACACCTGTATAACCAAGTATGACGTTGAGAATATCCAGAGTATCTGATATTTTAAAAGACTGAAAATCTACCTTTTATCTGCAGTACTTTTGTTTAGTTAATGACTGAAAGAGAAAACTAAACTAAACTAAATCAAGTCTGTATTTCACGATCATATGTACCCCTTCATTTAATACCTAGTCCAGCCTGCCTTTGTAAAGGTAATAGCTCTGAATCTCCTCCTATAACGCTTAATTAGAATGGCACACATGGTGAGGGATCCTGCTGGATGACCAACCACGGCCCAGTATATGATAGACATGTTAGATCACATTTAATCTATGGTCTATGTTCATGAATCACGTATTTGAAAAACATTTGCCAGGGTTTTGGGAAGAAAAACAGCCTGGTAACAGCCATCACTTCACAGAGGGTGTCTCTGTGAAAGTGTCTACATCAAATCCACCTATGTTTGTTGTCAAAAAGCTGGATATTGGTCTCATTTGATCACAAAACATGGCTCCACTGAAAGATCCAGTTGGGTATGATCTCATTAACATCTGTGAACCCCAGCTGTGAACCATCCTAGCAGAGCAGGAAATAAATATAGACATATGTCCCTTTCCAGGCATTTTCTTAACAGCTTAAGTTGCTTTAGAACTCTTAATACTTTACCTAATACTGGAAATGGGTATTTAGTGTTTTTACTGTTTAGCTATTGGATTATAACCTTTATGTGATTTGACCAACAAGAAGAATCTTTCATTGCACATCATTGATGGATTCTATTGTCTTTCTCACTGGGATGGATGACTAAAGAAATGTAGTTTGTGTGTCACCTCATATTCATACTCAAGAAATGACTTACCATTCATTCTTAATCACACATGCGAACTCAAAACATAAAAGGGACATTTGGAATATACATACAATATACAGGGAAGCTGGAAGCCTAATGGTTAGGGTTAGGGCTAGGGCATTCAGGCATAGCCTAGTGGTTAGGGCATTTGCCCTGCGACCAGAAAGTCCGGGTTCGATTCCCAAGACCGCTAGGCACCTCTGAGGTACCCTGAGCAAGGTACCATCCCCATGCACTGCTCTCTGGGTGCTATGTTCCTGGCTGCCCCCTGCTTCACTTGGTGAATGGGTTAAATGCAGAAGGTGAATTGTGTGCTGTGGTGTGTTCACGTATGACAAATGGTCACTTTCATATGTTAGATCTTTCTTTTGTGGCATACACAGATTGAGAAAAATATTTCATTTTAAGGTTGTACTTAAAAGAATGGTAGATGTTTACATTTGAAATGAAAGATCCAAACGGTAAGTAATACAGAACGTTGACCAAGGGTGTCAGTATTTCTGGAGGGCGAACCATTTATGACACTCTCTGAAATGTGTCTTGCATCATAGAGTAGCTCCATTATAGACACACTGAGGCACTTCTACAAACAAACACATAATCCCTTACTTAGTATAACAGTAATATTTCTTGTATATATAGATATATAGAGTAATAAGATGGAAAGGGACTTTGCTTTGTAACACAACTCTAGCTGTGCTGTTGGTTGCTCCACAGAAACACTTAAGGACGTTTATGACTGTCTGTATAAAAATGGAGGCTGTGAGCATTTCTGCATAGAGACAGAAGACACGGTTCGTCAGTGTCACTGTGCTCCTGGCTACAGCCTGGGACTAGACAACACCAGCTGTGTGCCACAAGGTGTGTCTCCACACAGATCACACTTAAGGGTCTGATTTCTTCATACAGTATCTCATCATACCCTTGCCTACAGGTAACATCACATTTGACTAATGTGCTTTAATGTTCTCTGTAGTTCCCTTTCCTTGCGGTAGACCAGTGGCGACGACTGTGGGCCCCAGGATTGTTAAAGGACATGTGTGTCCTAAAGGAGAATGTCCTTGGCAGGTAAAAAGAGCAAGATCACCTTCATACTGGAGATATTTCAAGACGTTTTGCTGCAGTTCAGTTCTTGGATATCGTTCTTCTTTATCTTTTATGTTCATGTGTACAGGCATTACTTCAGATTAACGGTGTGTATAAATGTGGTGCAATTGTTCTAAACCATCAGTGGATCCTCACAGCAGCTCACTGCGTCTGGCAAAACAACCCGGCCCAACTACAAGTGATAGTGGGTAAGGAAAACTAAGGAAATGACCATTGTTTTATGTAACAAATGTAGTCTATCAGCCAACACAGCCATTATTTCTTTAATCTTGCACTGGAGTTATGAACCTAATGTGGATAAAAAGTAATTGATTATATCCCACCTGTCACTGTACGAAATAGACATTTATCAGATGCTTTTTATCCAAAGCGACTTCCATTCCTTAACTACAGTCTCTCCCTGGAGCAACTTGGGGTTAAGGGTCTTGCTCAGGAACTCAGTGGTGGTGTGCTGAAGGTAGGATTCGAACCTATGACCTCTTGGTC
>JBBPCW010234065.1:0-15011 GCA_037974425.1 Phenacogrammus interruptus
TGCGGCGCAGACATGCCCACAAGGCAGCCTCTCGGTAATTACGTCGCGCAAAAAAGTAGTACCCTAGTATTGTGTGTAAAACGCCAGTCAATTTACGTACACGCGTAATGGTCCTATGAAAAACCGGACATTTTCATGAATTTATAAAACCCGCCAGGACGCCCCGGACAGGACGTAAAAAGTGGACATGTCCGAGCAAAAGAGGACGCTTGGTCACCCTATGTAACCCCCATGACTACAAAGACTTTAGGTTGTTAAATACAGCTCCAACTGACCCTCTCGCCCATTCATTGTGAATATCCATCCTTCACTATTACATCTCAATAGAAGCGATCTCTTGTAGAGAGCGAAGAACCTGGCAGCAAGTAAAAACTAAATATGAAAAGGATCTCATGAAAAAAATGTCAGTTTGATTATATTAGTTTACAAAATTCATTAATTTATTTGTAGCTACTAAGAAAACAAGCCAGGCCACTGCTACTGGTGGGGGGCCTTCACCTGAGGACCTCACACCAGCAGAGGACCTCGCACTGAGCTTCAATAAAATACAGCCTCAGGTGGAAGGAACAGAAGGGGTCATATCAACAGAGATCATCCCCCCAGGTGCCCGGGAAAAATATGTAGAAGGTATTCTCCACCTCCTTTCCTCTAGGTGTACATCCCATAATAGTGATATCTGATAACTGTTGGTATGCCTGTCTCTGCGGTGAGAGGAGATATTTCTGGCCACATCAGTCCATGACCCTCTTGACCCATGGTTTTTGTTTTAAATAAAGGATAGTATTGTGACGAGCGGTAGAGTCAGGGGACACCAGAGACGCAGAATCCATTTTTCTTTAGTTTTATTTTTGTTCAGTTCTCCTCACACACACTTCAACTCCCTCCCAACATCAACCACAGTGCCAAGCACTGCCCCTTCCCTTATATACACCTCCCAAAAAGCCCGTCTGTGCCCATCACCCTCTAATTAACCCCCATCCACCTGACAAACCCCACACGGATCCCCCACATAGTTCACGTGGCCCTCCTGCCCGCCACACAGACCCTCGCCAAGTCGTGAGCCGTCCCCAGCCACGACCAAACCCACCTGAAAGTCCTGGAGGCGAGCAGGAGGCCTGCGCTGGGGCATTCAAAGTGTCCGCAACCCCCGCTCTCTGCCCACAGTCCGTTTTCCCAGTGTCCGTTTCCCCAGTGTCCGTTTCCCCAGTGTCCTTTGGGTGGTAGGGCGCCAAACGGTGCCGATGGACCACCATCGCTTTCCTGCGGCCCCCACAACCGCACCCGGTAGACCACCTCCCCCACTCGCCGCAAAACGCAACCCGGTCCCCGCCAGCGGGAGTCTAGTTTCGGACTCTGCCCCTTTTTCCGGGTGGGGCAGTAAACCCAGACACGCTCTCCGCTCTGTAAGTCCCTGCCACGGCTGCGCAGGTCGTAGACGCGCTTTTGTTTGGCAGTGGCCCCCCCTTGGTTCTCTCGCGCCAAAGCATGGACCACCCAGAGCTGCTCCCACAACCGCTGAGCATAGTCCAGCCCGGGCGGTCCAACGAGTTCAGGTTCTGGGGGGGGGGGGGGGCCAAACGCCAAGTCCACAGGGGTCTGCAGTTCCCGGCCAAACATAAGTGCGGCTGGGGTGCACTGGGTGCTGTCCTGCATGGCGGTCCGGAAAGCCCACAGCACCAGTGGTAGGTGGCGGTCCCAGTCGCGCTGGTGATCGGCGACCAGGATCGCCTGCTGAGTGGCCAAGGTGTGGTTGAACCTCTCGACCAATCCGTCGCTCTGAGGATGTAATGGGGTCGTCCTCGTTTTGTAGACCCCCAACCTCGCAAACACCTCGGCCATCAGCTGGGCCTCAAAGTTCCAACCCTGGTTGCTGTGGAGTTCCTCCGGTGCCCCGAACCTACAAAAGAACTCCTCAACCATCTTTGCTGCGACAGTTTCCGCGCTCTGGTCGGCAATCGTGTACGCCTCGGGCCACTTCATAAAGTAGTCCATGGCCACGCAGACATACCGATTGCCGGCCTCCGAGCGGGGAAACGGCACTAATATGTCTACCCCTACTCTCTCCATAGGTGCCCCCACCACATAAGTCTGCATGGGTGCTTGTGACTGCCCCCCGGACCCCATTTTCGCGGTGCACGCATCGCAGCGGTGGACACAGACCTCCACATAGTGTCGACACCCTGGTCAATAAAATTTCATGCGCAGCCGAGCTAAAGTTTTCATGACGCCGAAGTGACCCGCGCCTGTGGCACCGTGGACTGCCCGCAGGACCTCCTGCTGCAGCCCACGGGGCACCAGTAGCTGCCACTATACTCGCCGGCCATCCGAATGTTGCCAATCCCTATAACAGAGCGCCCACTTTAACGCTAGGCTCTCCCACTGCGACCGGTAAGCCTTTAGCTCGGTTTCGGCAGCTGTGATTTCCTCCCATGCTGGTCGACGCCCCTCCGCGAGCCAACCCCGCACTCGCCCAAGGACAGGGTCATTTTCCTGCGCGCGCCTTAACCTGTCCTTGTCTATCTCTTGGTCCAGCTGGACCGCTTCTACCCCCCACGACTCACCGCTAAGTGCTCTTTCTTAAGCACGCGTACAGTGTCGGCACACCTCTACTTCGCACGGCCAGCACGACAGTGCATCTGTATTACAGTGCTGCTGCCCCAGACGGTGCTGTGCGTGGAAGTGGTATTCCTGTAATGCCTCTATCCAGCGTGAGAGTTGGCCCTCCGGATTTTTAAAGCTCAACAGCCACGTCAATGACGCGTGGTCTGTCCGGAGTACGAAGGGTCGTTCGCCTACGTACGGCCTGAAATGCCGCAGGCTCTTCATCATCGTGATCAGTTCTTTCCGCGTCACGCAATAGTTGTGCTCCGGTTTGCTCAGAGCGCAGCTATAATAAGGGACCACGCGTTCGCCCTCCTCCGTAACTTGGGATAACACGGTGCCGATACCTCCCTCGCTCGCGTCCGTGTCTATCACAAATTTCTTGGTGAGGTCCGGGCTCGTCAGAACTGGCGCCTCTATCAACGCCGCACGCAGCTTGCCGAACACCTCGTCGCATTCCCCCGTCCAATCAAACGCTCTCCCCTTCTCCGTCAGCCGATGCAAAGGTCTCGCCACCGCCACGAACCCCTGCACAAAACACCTGTAATACGACGCAAGCCCCAGGAAACTCCGCAGCCGGGTCTGTCACTACCCACTCTCGGCTAATTACCTCCTTTACATTACGTGGTGTGGGCCAGTCGCGCACCACCGCTACCTTTTCCGGGTCTGTCGCTACCCACTCTCGGCTAATTACGTGCCCCAAGAAAGCCACCTTCTGGCGGAAAAATGCACATTTCTTGTGGTTAAGTTTTAGCCCTGCCGCTCGAATCGCCCCCAGTACTTCTCGAAGGTTTTCCACTGCCTCCGTGAACGTTTTAGCGTGGACCAAAAGGTCATCATGGCACACGACGCATTTATTGCACGGTATCCGCCCCAACACATGCTCCATTAACCGCTCGAAAGTAGCTGGGCTGTTACACAACTCGAACGGCATGACCTTGAATTGCCATAGACCATGCCCAATTGTGAACGCGGTTTTAGGCTTGGCTTCGGCGGCTAGTTCGACCTGCCAATACCCGCTCCGGAGATCTAGTGACGTGAACCACCTCAACCCCCCCACTGCATCTAACGTGTCATCTATCCGCGGCAAAGGGTAGGAGTCCTTAGTAGTTACCTGGTTCAGGTGCCGGTAGTCCACGCAGAACCTCCAGCTGCTGTCTTGTTTCCTCACCAGCACGGCTGGGGCCGCTCACAGATCTTTTCCTCGGCGGCCTGTTGCTTGTCCAGTGAGAGCCGGTGCAGCCGCAGCCGAATCGGCGTGGCACCACCCGTGTCAATGCGGTGCTGCACTAGCCCCGTCCTGGTACATTCCTCATCCCTCGCTGCGAACAAGTCCTCGTTTTCCGCGAGGAGTCGTGCCAGGTCCGCCCGCTGCGCCGCATCCAGCCCCTCGCTGTCTCTCTCTCGCAGCTCCTTGACAGCCTGCCGCGTTTCGCTAGACAGCTGTGGCGCTCGTTGCCCTGCTCTCACCTCGGTTTCGCTCTCGCCATCCCTTCGCTTCGGCGTGAGACCCTCAGGTGCGGCTATGTACAGTCTGCCTGCCCCAGCGTCCACAGTGGCCCCCAGCTTGATCAAGGCATCCATTCCAAGAATACATTCCTCGACCACGTCCGCCAGCCATACCTCATGCTCCACTTCTACCCCTTTAACCGGTGAGTGTCAGCAGCCACCTCCCTTTGTCGCCTGTCACTGTCGAGAGCCGCACAGTCATTGTTTCCCAACCAGGCGGGCTCGGGTGTTGTCTTTGTGGTAGGACCCCGTCCCCCGCGAGCGCTACCCACGTTTCGCCAGCTTGACGCCACCTCTCTCCGAGCTGGACTCGGACTTTCTCCTCTCTGGCTGGCTCGCCGAATCGCTGTCTGAGAGCTGTCACCAGCTGTTCGAGGTCCCCGCACTCTTCCAGGGGCTTGTCGACCAGAACGTTGAGCGCTTCTCCCTCCAGAGCCATCACCAGATACATGGCTGCCTCTGCCGGTTGCCAGCCGTTGTGCTTGGTCGCCAGCTGAACCTGTTCCAGTGGCTCCTTCCTGCCAAACTTGGGCAGCTTGACCATCTTTCGTGGGCTCTCCACCGCCCCTTGCTCTGCTTGGCCGTGCTCTGAGGCGGGGGCGAGGCTCGCTCCTTGCCGTCTAGTGCTCGCGCCGCCGGGGCGCATCAGCCCTTTCTCAGCCCAGTCGAGCATTCTCTCCATCTTCTTCTTGCTCCCTCCAGGTGTCCACCTTCTCTTGAAGCGCTTCAATCCCACGCCTGACACCACTGTGACGAGCGGTAGAGTCAGGGGACACCGGAGATGCAGAATCCATTTTTCTTTAGTTTTATTTTTGTTCAGTTCTCCTCACACACACTCCAACTCTCTCCCAACATCAACCACAGTGCCAAGCACCGCCCCTCCCCTTATATACACCTCCCAAAAAGCCCACCAGTTCCCATGGTGATGGCCACGTGTGCCCATCACCCTCTAATTAACCCCCCTCCACCTGACAAACCCCACACGGACCCCCCACATAGTTCACGTGGCCCTACTGCCCGCCACAGTATCATGCAATTTTCTGTTGCTTTAACAACTTTATTATTCCTCATTTTGCAGTTTGATGGCCCCAGTTTACCTAGGGCTGTTGACGAAGAAACAGTGTCAGGCAACACTGACATGCACACAACCACATAGAAAATGCTTTGGATGTGTTTGCAGTCTGAAGAATTTATTAACAATATACTTTACTGCAGGATTTAAGCATGCAACGGTTCCCTTCAGCAAGGAGCGAAGTGGTAACTACTTATTATTAACAACATACTGAGCTTCTTTTTTGACCCATTATCCCTTGTCACAGGATATATGTGCCATTTATAAAAGAAAGCTGCGCCTGTCTGTTGAAAGGGAGAAGCTAGATATTGAATACAGGCTTCTGATAAAGAATACAAAGTTGGACATCAAGAAACTAGAGGAGGACGTAACTAAGAGTTTAATTTTCTGTTCTCTCTCCACAGCTTCAAACAATGTCTGATTAATACACATCTTTGAAAATTCTCTCTTTCAGCATGTTTTTTTTTTTAATTATTTAATTCAGAACGGCAGAGGCATGACCATCACCAGTGGCTGTGAAATAGGGGTCTCTATAAAGGTTCCGCACACTCTTTCCATCTATTCTCTCTTCAGGAGCAGGAATGTCCTCCCACTGCTTCCAAATTTACAGGAAGAAATATGTAAACCTGAAAAGTTGGTCTAAAAGAAATGTGATGTGTATGAATGTTGAACCTCGACTTTAGTTGGCCAAAGGTCATCTCGATTTGTGCCCATGTCCAATGTTCTGTTGTGGGCAGTGTTAAATGCCTTCTCTGCCTCGGTTTGAGGTTCTGGGTAAGGGGTTAAAAGGTAAGGCAGACAGGCATAACCCCTGTCCCCAAGCAGCACTCCCCAGTAGAAGACCGTATTGCTGTGTACGACATTCTTACAGTTCAAAATGCACAGCATCACCAACACTGGAGCTGGTAGTCTGAATGCTCTTTGAATTATTCACACACACTCCTCCAGAGGGTCTTCTATAATTGGACAGGTCATACTTGTGCCTTTCTTCTAATTCTCCAGGCAGGTGTTGGTCTCACTCAGTGCTGCTGAAATAGGCCTGACTTTAGTTATATTAATTGAGTAATGATCATTTTTTGTTTGTTTATTGTTGTTACTGTATATTTTAAATAAGTGTTATGTTTGTATTAGTAATATATATTTTTTCAGATTTCATTTGTTACATTTATTGTTTGACATTTGCAATACTACAAGTATTTAACATTACATCATGAGATATTTACAGTCTTTTTTTGTGATAGCGTGGGAATTTGCAAGATGGAAATATCTCTCAGGAATCTGTTTCCACATGTCCAACATTCTTTGAGACAAAGCTTAACTAAGTGAGAACTTAAACCTGGTAGAGCAGCCTTGTTAACTAGAGTAAGTTACCATGGTAACACAGCAGGGATTTAAACGATGTTGATGGAATGGAACTCCCACTTAAATAAGTTAGACTTTTTGAAGTAAGACAAATTTTCCTTTAATCCTGTTTCATTGAATACCAGCCAGTATGGTCGACAAGGTCAATCATCGTCTAACCTGAACACTTTTGAGTTTCTGGCACTCACAGTAAGCCCTTTTGCTTTCATACAAGTTTTACCCCCAGCTGTTCGATAGCCATACATCTTTGGACCACCCAGGCAAAGTTAGTCACCATTACCTATTACATCCTTAAGATCGCTAGATATTACCCATTTCATCCTTAAGTCGTCAAACAACACTGGGCCATCACCACATTCTGAGACAAATGAAGTGTGACATCAAACTCATCACTGAATATGTACCTTCCAAACTACAGAGAAGAAACATTAATGCACCATTACAACAGTTGGGGAGGACAGGATGGAGTAATGCTTGTGGGGGTAAACAGAAGCTTTGACCAAACCACGGTAATTTTCAAGAGGTTCAAAGTTCAAAATAATCTGGGGATGACGTATTGTGTGACTTTTGTAAGCCTGGGAGGATGGGTATAATGTGGTAAAATCCAAATACCATCTCCAGCTTTGTAGTACAGTTTGTAAGCATTGTAAGCATTTGTTGTCAAAGAGAATATCTCTTGGCTTCTATCATTCTGGTTTCCACTCACATTCCCACATAATTTCAACTTTTCATCACCTCTGGTTACAGCGTGCGGCATATCTTCCTTTCTAGTTCGATCAAGTTTGAAAAGGCTTTGTGCTGATTAACATATGGATTGTTGTGCATAAGGGCTAGTGTGTCTTGGACACAATATACAGCATGATGCCAGGGATAAAGGGATTTTGCTCTTTACATTCAATAAGCTCCTGATGTAAAACACCAAAAAGCTCGTTTTGAAAGTCAAAAACTCAGCTGGCAGCAATCACATACCCCTCCCCCATGTAGCAAAACAGATATATGGCACACCTAAGAAAGCTTTGAGATTCACTATATCATAGTAATGACGGTCAAGAACGTATTAGAATGCGGTTCTAGTTTGTGGGCATTTCTTGTCTGATATTTCTGCAACATACCCACATCTGATCTGTGGAAGACTACAATTTCAACATCTGACAGACACTCAAACAGGCTTAAATTCAATCTTATTTTCCACACCGAAACCTGGCTCTGGCATGTATGTCAGCAGCCTGCTTCTCTAACGCACTAAAACTTTTTGCACTAAGATGTACTTGGTCAAAATTATGAAAATAAATCCGACACCTGTATCACAAAATACAGAAGAACTGTAAAAGTAACTTCATTTTTGAAAGTTTACATAAAACACATGGCATTCCTGACAACTCAAGACAATGATGATTTCATGAGAGTATGGTCTGCTTTTTCATGGTGATTACCTCTTGTTTTTCATCAAGTGTGTCAACCACACCCTTTTGTTATCTTTTCTCTAAACGAATGCCCAGTCCTTAACTCTGACTTCCAATAACTCTCCTGCCCTGCTGGTAATTCAATGTTAGAATTATTTAATGGGGAACATAACACTGCCTTGGTAACGATGATCAGCGGTTAAATTCTGCAGTCCCATGATTTAGTGTCTTCAGACCTGGTTACTTCAACAAAAGTGAACATTTTTGTCATACATGAACACACCCCAGCCCACAGTGTGAACAGCAGTAAATTCCACCTCTGCATTTAACCCATTTACCAAGTGAAGCAGGGGGCAGCCAGAAACACAGCGCCTGGGGAGCAGTGTGTGGGAAGGTACTTTGCTCAGGGTACCTCAGAGGCACTTAGCGGTCTTGGCAATCAAACCCGTGACTTCCTGATCACAGGGCGAATGCCCTAACCAGTAGGCTACCAGCTGCCCATTGACTGGGTAATTACTTCCCCAGTCACTAAGGGAATAAAATAAAATAGTCAACACTAAACCTAAATAGTGTGTTTTGTTACTGCGGTTAACTAGTATTAAGACAGATGTGATTCAAAGTCTCTTGAAACCTTCAACCTCACAAACTGCTTCAAATGTTTGACCTAAGAAATCATGTTGCCTGTTCAACAAAATCATGAGATGATCTATAAATAGGCTATAACCCACAATGTTAAACAACTCTGAATGTGTCTGTTGTAACGAGGAGACATTGTGCAGTCTTGAACGACTTATATGCCAACTCACAAATTTCTCATGAAGGAGACTACAAATAAACGTCACTCAATTCACCGACATGAAAAATAAGTACAGGTAAATATGCCATACTACACTATTTTCTGGGTAATAAAAACACAAATGATGAAACACTTCTACCTGGATGTCCATATCAGACACAGCAGTCACTGTTTCATCACCCTCATCCACCTGAAAATTAAGAGTACATTTGTTGTGTTGCAATAACATGGTTCCCATTTTGTGAAACAGTAATTTGCACACTCTCCTGTACCTCAGGATCACAAGAGATTGGCTCTGCAGGAGGCTAGAGCAGCTCAATATTCTCCTCCACTAAACACAACACATGAAATGAAATGTCATGACTAGACAAACGTACACTGTACAAAGTGACTGTAAAATTGTCCTGCATATAAAGGGCAAGCCAGTGTCCACCTCGATCCGATTATTGGCTAATGCCAAGTCCTCCAATGGCGTGAAAGTTTCAGGAGGTGGACCTCCACCTGTCGCCTTCACACCAACCTTCTTATTGGCTGTGGAACATAGAAACAAGCTATTAACTGGAACCTAGACCCACTGCATCTCAGTGAGTAGACATTAAGGCATTAATTTTTGAAACACAAACCTACCACCATTTTCATTTGCTGCCAAGTACACTTCCCATTGCAGTGTCACATACTGAGTAATTGAAACACCCACATCTATACTCTAAAGTCTTAACAGACAATATTTAAATAGTCTAATAAATACTCAACTAAGAACATAAGACAATGCACATGTACTTACACATTTAGCCTGCCTGCCCTTGTTGGACGCTGTGGTGTTGGACTTGCATTGCAGCACCGATTTGAGCAACTCATAACCTTGCATCATACATTCTTCCTCCAATCACATCATCGGCAACAGTGACTGGCAATGCCGAAAACACCCCACTTATATAAACATTTGTAGACTGTGGTAAGTTGTCACTGACTCAGCTAATCATCTTAACCGGCGTCATAGTACCAATTAACACCACCTGAGACAAACTCATTTTGTCAAACAAAAGCTCACAATTTAACCCTGAGTTAAATCAGCGCCACTTAAACACTCTTCACAGGCCTCTGGCTTGTGCATCAAGGGTAACAATACAGGCAGGTAATGGCCCTCACAAAAAACACACACAAACCAAACAAGTAGTGATGGGCTAGTTGAAGCGAGGCTCCGAAGCGCGTATCGAGTATAGGGGGGGGTGGCAGACGAAGCCTCGCTTGGAGGCGTGTATCGGCTAAGCAGAAAACCCCGTGACCGATGACAAATGAAGCCTCGGTTCGTTACGTCATCCCAAGTGTTGCTTTCTGTATAAACGGGGGCGAATGAACAAATACATTTTAAAAATATATTTTCCTCAACAAAAATCAATAAAGGTTCCCCTGAATGTCACACATAAGCACTGAACACAATCACTGGACAAATACACAAATGTTACCCTCTTTATGTTCATTTATACCTTTTTATTGTGTGGACACATTTGTGGTGTTGACTCAAAATAATAGAGATAGAGAGAGAGAGAGTGAATGAAAAGATACCAAATAAATGTACATATAAAAACCTACTAGATAATCACATGTTGTGAAATGGGAGACTGTGCAAAGTATGTACAAGGCTGCATGGGACCTGGGGATGGAATAAATGTAGTGGGGAATAAATGACCTTGTCTAAGCCACAGCTGCCATTTTTCACTCAAGCATCCATCAAGAGCTTGCAGAGTCACATAGTGGATATGACCTTTGTAATCTGTGAGATGTTCCAAATCCTCAAATACCAAACCTCAAAATGCTTTTAGTAAAAGAAAACAATCAGGTGATGTATTTTTGGGCTCAGTCATTTCCAGTAGACAAGGGGTTTCAGACCCTGGTCCTGGAGGGCCGGTGTCCAGCACAGATTGATGGTTCCCCTCCTCATACGCATTCACTAAACCTAACAATTAACTGGTGAGGTGAACCAGATGTTTCTGAGCAGGCAAATCACTAAAACCTGCTGGATCACGGCCCTCCAGGACTGGAGTTTGAGACCTGCAGTAGACTAAAGGTGAGGGGCTATTCAGTGGAAAAGAGCTGGGCTGAGGTGAAAGATGAATATTACGCAAACTGGATTTTACTGTAAACAATAATAGAATCTTGTCTTGATGAAACATCAGAAAAAACATGCATATCTAGGTGTTACATATAGAGTGTTGATGATTTATGCAAACTCACTAAAAACTTAGCAAAGTTTAAGTTTTAATAACTTGAAATTAAAGAAAACCTAAGTAAACTTTACTTGATTTACTTAAAGGAATGAATTTGCATACTTTTGACAAAATGTTTTTTCTAAAGCAGACTTAAACACACAGTTTACTTAAAACAAGGGAAATTTTTTAGCCCCAGGTACAGGTGCTATACACTCCAAGCTTGACTGCCACCTAAAGGATATGGTTTTAAAAATATATTTTAAATCAGGGATACACATTTTGGCATTTCAAGGACATGGTTATGGTTAGAGATCTTATGTCAAAGCAAGATCTCAGTAATTTTATAAACATACCTCCATATCCGGCATGGTCGACAATTCCAATGCTATTCTCACAAAGCCATTAGACTGCTGCTGGAATTCAAAAAGCTAGAAAAAATCACCCAATCCTCAGTTCTTTAACTGGCTTCCTTTCAGATACAGAACGGAATTTAAAGTATTATTCAGAGTTTGATGAATATAAGCATGGAAGGTTACTCAGCAGAAACTGGTCAGCTAGTTGTGCCCAAATCTGAATCAAAACTGTATGAAATGAAATTTACCCACTATCATGCCCACAATTGGAACAAGCTTCCTATGGTGCTTAGAACTGCCACCAACTGTTAACAGTCTTTAAAAGCCTTGTCTTCAATTGATCTGTTACTTCTAGTTTTATTTTTGTAAAACTTTTGTAAACCACCTGCATGTCTATCTGCTCCCTCTGCTTTCATTTTTGTAATGTGTGCAGACAAAATATTTGGGGTTAACTGAATAAGTGAGTCTTAAATAAACTATAAACTACAAGTGGTTTTGTAATCTACCATTTCATTGTTAATTTTACTCTTATTAAACTGGAAAAAGCGGCATAACTGACAGTAGAATCATAACCTCAGTATGCTTTGATGCCGCCATGTTTGTTGTGCTGTGGCATTGTTTCAATTGCTCCTGTAGCGTCATTCATTTGTATTAGCAATATGCCATTTATATCCAGCAAGTCTCCCTGGTGTTCCAGTGCTTGGTGAAGGGAATAGGCTTCTGCTGAGTCCAATATTGGTAAAGCATTCTGCAATGATGATATGGAAGAGAATTCAATTACAGTAATACAGTAATATAAAGAATTCAACATTAAATATAAATTAAAGTCTATCTTTGGCAAACGCTGATTACAGAGACGAGCCAATTTCATAGTTTTTAACACATTCTGCATAGAGCATGAGCAAATGAAGGCAAGATGGAAGACATGATCCAAAAATAGCAAGAACGAGGTCAAAAAACTAAATATGCGTGTCATAGGCAAGGCCTGAGGCAGAAGTCAAAATACAGAAACAGTAGGTAACAGGAATCAAGAACATGCTATGAAACAGACCATTCACCGAAAGGCAATACTTTACAATGATTCTTTCTACAATGAGTCATTGATTAGTGCTACAGCAAGAAGTATTTAGATGTGTTAGGTAACTGTCCATAGCTCTCCGAGTAGGGGGAAGTGCGGCTCAGGTTGCTGCAACTAAGGGTAGAGAATAGCAGTACAAGGGGTCCTCGAGTTAGGCCACAGATCCGAATTTTGGTGTAAGTCAAAAAACACACCCAGCCTAAGCCACTTATCTATTCTAACACAGTTGTAATATCATAACACAATTAAGCCACAGAAAAAGGAAGAGAAAAACTCATATTCTGCGTTACTGCATATTCTTCCACAGTGTGCAAACACACTGGTTCATTTACATTTACATTTACATTTACAGCATTTAGCTGACGCTTTTATCCAGAGCGACGTACATCAGTGCTTAAGAAGTCCACAACTGTTTCTTACCTGAAAAACAGCTTAAATCCATGTCAACTATTTAACTAAGATACTGCAGTCAGAGCATCTATACAACAACTGTCACATAATAACTAGCCAACACCTAACCCAACCGTTCACTTGCATAGTCTGTAAATATGAGGCTACCAGTGTAAGCCAAGTGAGGGTGGGCGTGCTGTTTTTCACTATGAGTGAATTGAGGCCTCTAAAAGTAATGCATAGCCTTAGACTTCTGTCTTTCTTCTGCATCCAGCTGAGGCTGCAGATGATGAAGGGTGAATAGTTTCACTCATGTCCTAGCAGGAGAATCTGCGACTGTGTGGGGAGATGCACCATGCTAGCAGTTCAATAACACAATCACTGGGCCTGTGAGGAGGTCGACCTTTTTCCTGCTAAAGATTTAATTCAGCTTGTTTTAAAACTGTGAGATTTATTTACTTGTGGAATCTTAATACTAATGGAGCCAAAGGGTAAGTGGAGAGAATTCTTCTTTCCAATTTGAGCCAGGAAATAACAGGGTTGTCTTTTTATCCATGGAAGGTCCAGGATGATTTTATCGTTCAGGGCCTTGATGAAAAAATGGCAAATTATCTAAGTGACACTACTCCTACAGGTATACCATCTAGGGCATAGTCTGAGAGAGTGCCATGGTTTTATTTTGACATTGAGAGAAAGGGCTAAATCCTCATCTAGAAAAAATCCTGCAGCACTGTAATTTTGAGTGCTGAATACAAGAGAAGATGATTGGCTTTGGAAAGTCTGAGAAACAGTCAAGAGTTTTGTAAAAAGGGTTAGGAATAATCAAGATCTACATCTAGGTTAGAAGTGTTAGAATTGCAGGCTTATTAGGACGTTCTGTGACCAGATGCCCTGCTTCACCACAGTAAAGGAACTAATCTGTTCTTTTGCCTCTGAGCTCATGGGTGAGTGTACATCATTTGCATAATTTCAGGATTTGCCTTCTTCTTGCACTAAGAATTTTGTACAGTCTAATAGACAAGCCTTAGGGCAAATCTAACAACAGGTTGTCATTTCCACTTCCTCTAGCAAATTCTTCTGAAATACTGTTCATCCAGAAAACAACTGAAGACTGCTTTGATCTTAGATTCAAAATCATGGTAAGAATCATTCAATCATATGGACTTTACTTCAGCTGCACCCTTCAACATGTCACAAAGGCTGGGCTCTTGAATATCACTGTGTGCAGTGAATCCAAATAGGTGGCAAGGTAGAATGCTGTCTAATACTATACAGTATTTTAATCTCAAAGGCTAAATTCTCTTGCTAATTCATAATTATTTCTGCCTTTAAATCAACCCATGAACTTAAATTCTCTATCTATACAGCATATCTAATAAATCAAACATAGCAAAACATGTTTGTGACAACCTTTGTTATGTTCAAGATGACGAATGCATAAAACAAACTTCCCACTGTAGACTTCTTTTATTGCTGTTCTGACCAAATCAATCAATAATGAAAGATTTGAATTGTGTTCAGAACATAAAGCACAGGATCACACAGAAAGCTTCAATTGCACACGCTGATACATGCAGCTGGTGGCCTGGTGGTTGGGTCAGTTCATGACGTTAGGCTAAGAGAAGTTGGATACACATGAAAGACAAATACATTTATGAGCATCTTGTTGAGTAACAGATTTTGAAAGCAAAAATGTTCACAATAATTTTGAGGGCTGTATAACATTGTTTAAGTAAGATTCCAACCAGGTGTGTATTTCAAAGCATATTTCTAAGAAGGTTTCTTACTTTCTCACTCTGCTATTTCTTATTACTACCTTCAGTGCAGTGTGCTGATCCACACCACAATTTCTGCTCCATATAAAACATTTGCTGGCTTTCATGGATCAAATGCATAATTGATCTCAAAGCATTTTAATGGTTCTTCTTATCTTCAGAATCCTGTGTCAAAATATCTAATTTCTTTGTATTTGTAGATCCAAGGTTCTGGCAACAATCAAGCTGATGATCTTGAAATGAATCTTAAAAATGGAATCTGAAGAACCTCTGACATCTCAGCAATCTCTGTCCATTCGTTGCAGTTTCCCCCAGGTACACAACATGGAATGTGGTACCGTATATAATCCAGTGACTTGATATTTATAGCAGAATAAAACATGCTACACACACACACACACACACACACACACACACACACACACACACACACACACACACCCACACACACACACAACCACA
>JBBPCW010234173.1:0-15010 GCA_037974425.1 Phenacogrammus interruptus
GTGTGTGTGTGTGTGTGTGTGTGTGTGTGTGTGTGTGTGTGTGTGTGTGTGTGTGTGTGTGTGTGTTTTTCAGGGCATGTATTTTGACAGGGATGATGTAGCTCTGCCCAACTTCTCCAGCTTTTTTCTGGAGCGCTCAGTGAAGGAGAGAGAGCAGGCGGAGAGTCTGCTGGACTACCAGAACATGAGGGGAGGAAGAGTCCTCTTTCAGACCATTGCGGTCAGTGCGTGCCATAGTTTTGTATAATAAAATGTTTTTTTTTTTGTTTGTTTTTTTTTTAATTCGCAAACTAATAGCAGAAAATGCAGAAAAATGTATGGTTTTTTTTTTCTTTGAGTTTGTGTTAAATTAGAAAATATGCTGGATTTGTATTTGACAGACGAGGTTCAAACTGGTATGTAACTGTGTTTTAGGATGTTAATAGTCTGAATAAACTTTAGCTCAGCACAGCTCAGAGAAAAGTTTCATGTTTTTCCACTGCCATAGCAAATTCTTTATCCAAGCTAAAACTGCAGCCGCAAGTGAATTGGGTCAAGATTTAAGTCACAATTTGGCAGAATGCATATCTATTCTGTTAACACCCTGACCACTCAGGCCCAGTATTTTTGCTCTCACATTTGTCAGTAATAAAGAATATCAAAAACAGGTGCATGCAGGTTAGATGCATAGGACCAGCAACAGTAACTAAATTACGAGTTTGGTTTACGAGTTTGGTCACAGTGAAGCGGTATTTTAAATATGAAATGTTTCTCCAACTGTGCTTCCAGAAGCCGAGCCGAGAAGACTGGAGAGGAGGCACGGATGCTATCTCTTTCTCTCTTGAGTTCCAGAAATCTCTCAACAACTCTCTGCTTGACGTGCACCGCCTAGCAGGAAAACACAATGACCCCCACGTAAGTGAAGAGAAACCAGTTCACTGTAATCCAGGGGTGTTTTAGCCCTGATGAAGGTTTTGCACCTCTGTGAATGTTGGGCCTTGTTCATATCGGCACTTTTCAGCTGCACAAAATCTGACTTCCAGCAGGACTTAAGCCTCACTTTGGGGTGATTTCAAATCAGATTGCTGGACATGTGACTTGGATTATTATTATTTTTTTTTTTATGGCTTAAACATGGCAAATGGTATTGAAGCAGCAAAAGTATTTCCCTCTAAGATCCATATAAATCTGTGGATATTTGTCAGATCTTCAGTTATATTCATACTTCTTGACAATTAAATATGTTTTTTTTTGTGTGTGTGTGTGTGTTTTTCTGCTGGGCACCAAGTGTAGAACAGAGAAAATATGATGCTCTTACTGTGACTGAGTCTCTTTAGCTGGAGTTTGGACACATTAAACAAAACCTGTGACTGTATAAAATCTATATAAAATTGAGAAAACCTCTTGAAATGGTGACAATTTGGACTCTTGATCCCTAAATTCTACAGTTCGCTTTGCGTTTAATGGAACCGACAGGTTTATATAGTGCAGTTACACAATCAGAGTCTGACGTAGTCCTCAGTGCTATTAGGCCATAATTATTATTTTTGCTCTAAACAGATGCAGTATTCTTAGTAATTTTAAGAACTGAGACTGGAGCCTACCTGAAGGGAGCAGTGATTTTGATTCACTAGATTTTCAGGACCTGGTTGAACGTCTCTCAGTAAACGTAATTATAGAGAAATCTTTTATTTCTTGCTCTATGTTCCTTTAAGACTAAATATAGAACTGTAAATCAATAAATTGAACTTATCGAATTTACATAGAAGCACGTGAAACATGGCTGTAAGTGTTCATGTTCAGTAAAGAACCAAAATACTTTGTCCAATAAAATAATAGTTTTCCCATTTAAAAAAAATAATGCAAGAAGCTCTTAGTTGGAGAAGAGACTTGTGTGTAGCTTTCAGTGTTAACTGGAACATTTGTGAAAATGGAAGCTGTTCTACAAATGAAAACTCTTAAATGGTTCCATTTAACGCAAAGCGAGCTGTAGAATTTAGGACTCAATAGTCTGAACGGTCAGCATTTTAAGAGTTTTCTCAATTTTATACAGATTTTAGTCACAGGTTTTGTTTCATGTGTCCAAACTCCAGCTGAGGAGACTCAGTCACAGTAAGAGCAACACATTTCCTCTGTTTTACACTTGGTGCCCAGCAGAAAACACTACTCCATTCGCCATGCAATCAAAAAAATGAAGAAATAAAAAAGTGAGTGGTGGTAAAAATACATGAAAAAAAAAATTATAATTTTAATGACCTAGCTCATGTGTTTGTTCAATTGAATTGTGGTAGATTGGAGCAACAGCACGGTGCATGAAACTAAATATTTCTGACTAGAGAACACCTGATATTCTTTGAATATTAGCAAAAAACATTTAAAAAGCATTCAGGGATTTAACACTCCTGGTGATGACTTTCCGTTCCAGCTGTGCGACTTCCTGGAGAGCCAGTTTCTGACTGACAGCCACGATACCATCAAGAAACTGGGCGACTATCTGAGCAGCCTGATGCGCCTCACCTCCAGCGAGCCCAATGGGCACATGGGCGAATACCTGTTTGACAAACACACTCTGTGAATAAACTTACCACTCCCTCACAAACAGCAGGGCTGTCCCAGTTATCGGGCCCTTCATACATCATTCCTAGACCACATGAGCCAAACTCCTTTCCTACAACACTTCCGGCAACTGAAGTGTAATAAGACTCTCTTACTCTCCATGAGACCTGAGTTACTCTCAGAGACTGTGGAGTCAAAGCGAGGTCTTAAGTCTCACATTTCACAAGTTTAACATAAGCTATGCATTCCAAAAGTAGTACACGGGGGAGATTTAGAGATCCTCAGTTAGATACCTCAAACCTTTCAACAAAGATTTACAAAGCTTGGTGCTAAGAACCAGTGTTTTAAAAAAAAAAAAAAAAAAAAAGATTATGCAAAAAAATGAGTTGTTCTGTGATTTGTGAACAAAATTTCTATCAAAAGACTCATTTTTCTGCTCCGTTCTAAATGAATCACTGCCGTTCAGTTTCCGTTAATGTTTAAAGATTTGAATTCGAAAACAATAAAATTAGTAGAAAATGATTGTGGTGTCTGGTGTTGTCTTCTTATTTAGAAAACAAATGAAGTTACTGCCGACTGAATTAACCAATTTTTAAAGGATTTCCACCTGAAATCATTGGACACAAACTTAGTCTGTTTTATTTCAAATGGGATTGAGCCCACAGTACTCTTCTGTTTTGAATGTGGGAAATTTGTATGTTTTTGTTGAGTAATCTTTACCAGACTTCCCCCTTCTTTATTTTACCTTTTCTGGGTTGACCTTCCCCCTATGTTGCCATGTTTTTGGTCTGTGCTTGTAAGTACTTTTCCATATTTTAGCTTACCTGTTTACTGTTAGCACAGAGACAAAGTTACTAAAATCCCCATGTGTGGTTAAAATGAGTACTACAGGTGACTGCTTTGGACTGTTGGACTGATAGTTTCTTATAAATAAAATTGCCAGCTCTAGTAAATTAAGGTCAACCAACTGCCATGAGTGGATTTGTAAAAAAATATTACAGGTTAAGTTTTATAACCCAATTTAAGTTTAATAATTTTCATCAACAAAATTGCCTTATTTGGAAGGAAAGACAGTCCAACCTTGTTTTGATTCACCTGATTGTTATTTTAACAGTAATGGTTTCTCATCTTTTTGTTTCTTTGATACAAACTAGTATAATGATCTGCGTGTTTTAATGTGATAGGCAGGGTGTTGTGTATTATTGTATTTAATGTTCTTTAGTAAGCGCTATATATTTAGTGCATGGTCTCAAGTTCTAATGGAGCTCTACGGATGTGTAAAATTGGAAATGGCGAGGTACTTGCGCCTCAGAGCCACGAGGCTCTAAATTTCACAAGGCAGCATCCTGAAAAAAAAATTGCAGAAAAATGAACTTTGTAAATGACCAAGAACTGGTTGTAACATAAAGCCACACACGTTTTTCAGACAACAGACATTTTTATTCTGAAAATGACTACAAATCATCAAAACACAGCCCAAACAATACATTGCAGTCTAAATTAATGAAAAATCTGAACTTGTGTTTTGGACCAAAATTGCAAAAATATGTAAGGCTATATAGTCTTACCTTCATGAGCATTTTTGGACCGCCCTCAGAATTCCTTTATTTCCTAGCCAACAAATGTGAATCACATAGAAAATGTGTGCACACAAGTTTTCTCTGTTAAATTGTGCACATTTTCAGAAAAATGAACTTTATTGTGCAATAAAACCACATGCACATTTCTCAAAAAAATACATATATTTTATTCGGAAAATTGCTACAAACTATAACAGCACAGCCCAAACGATACATTGCTGTACAAATAAAAGAAAAATCTTGGTGTTTTGGACCAAAATTGCAAAAGTAGGTAATAATTTTGAACAATCCTCAGAATTCCTTTATTTCCTAGCTAACACATGTGAATCACATAGAAAGTGTTTCCGCTGCGTTCCGGCCCACTTCAAGCACTGTTTACATCTGATTTTGACTTGATGGTATCCCTGACCTTTTAGATTATGCTAATGGTTTTGTTTAATGTTCGGCAAAATCGTTACATTGTCTTACATTCATGAACATTTTTGGACCCTCAGAATTTCTTAATTTCCTAGCCAACACTTGGGAATCACATTGAAAGTATGTCCACACAAGTTTTCTCCTTTAAATTTTGCACATTTTTGGAAAAATGAATTTTATTGTGCGATAAAATCACATGCACATTTCTCAAAAAATACATATAATTTATTTGGAAAATTGCCACAAACTGTCGCAGCACAGCCCAAACAATACATTGGTGTACAAATTAAAGAAAAATCTCACCTTGTGTTTCGGACCAAAATTGCAAAAATAGATAAGGCTCTAGTCTTACCTTCATGAACATTTTTAGACCTTCCTCAGAATTCCTTAATTTCCTAGCCAGCACATGTGAATCACATAGAAAGTGTTTACATACAAGGTTTTTCTGTAAAATTTTGCACATTTTTTTTTTTCCAAAAATGAAATTTCTTGTGCCATATAACCACATGCACATTTCTCAGAAAATACACATTTTTTTCTGAAAATTGATTCCGACTATCCCAACACAGCCCAAACAATACACTGGTGTAAATTAAAGAAAAATATCACCTTGTGTTTTGGACTAAAATTGAAGGTAAAACTATAGGCTTACCTTCATGAGCATTTTTGGATCCTTCTCAGAATTCCTTAATTTTCTAGCCAACAGGTGTGAGTCACATAGAAAGTATGTTCATACGAGGTCTTTTCTTAAAACATTACACAGTTTTTGGAAAAAAATTACTTTATTGTAAAATGAAACCACATGCACATTTCTCAAAAAATACACATATTTTATTCTGAAAATTGCTACAAACCATCAAACCACAGCCCAAACTATTATTTAATAGAACCAGTATTTATATAGTAGAACCAGTAGTACAGGAAGCGTTGTATGTCGCAGCAGTGACACCCACCACTCATCCCCCTAACAAACCGTTGAGTTTGCTTCAGTCTGAAGTGGTGCTGATAAGCACAATACTTCTTATCAGTACAAGTCAATGCATCGATAGATAATGTACACACTAAAGGGTAGAAACACAACCGATTCAGCTAAACCTAAAGACTCAATACTGACCACAGCCCCAAGGTGGCAATTTCTCAAAGCATTTCTCTGCTTAAGGAGCCAGTGTTGTTCTTCTCCAAGTCTAATCAAACCAAAAGAAGAGACAATGGCCTTTTCTATTGAGGAATCTTCACATAGGACTTTTAAAAAATTCGGCTGGATTTTCAAACATTTCTGCAAAATTATTGGCAGAAATATTAGCCAAGTCTTTCAAAGCGGTTTGATGTGAAATCCTCCGTTCTAGAATAATTTACCCGCCACAAGTGATCACATCGGGGAGAAGACGTATGAAGCGTTTGTCTCTAAAATCTGCATCACAAAGTTATTACACAAACTGTGTTTAACCTTATCGATTTTATTGCATTCTTGTTGCAAAAATATTTTTACCTCTGTTTTAAATTGCATATAAAAGTGAGAAGAGACTTGTAGGTTCACTGGTCTGAATAAAAAAGAGCAGCACCGCTGAAAAGAGTCCGTCAGTTCTCAGCAGTGCAGTATTTCACTGGATCTGCGGTGGCTGGCCGCTACTGAAGTCCTGACCTCTAACAGTCCCTAAATGCAGCCGTCACGAGAAGACAAGATCATCACCCTAGAGGACGAGTGTAAAAACAGCGTCAGACTCTATCATTTTCACCTGTTTTGCACTGTATTAAGTCACTGTGGTGAAGGTAAACAGCAGGTTTGGCAAAAACAGTGTGGGAGATAATTATACTTCACCATATAACATGTAATTTACATTATTACACGCTTGCGTTTTTTCCTTATAGTATTATAATATCAGTAAGAGGACAAACCCAGTCAAGGAAAAACAACTGAACAGTGAAATGAAATGAGGGGTGGAGAAGTGTATGGTGGGGTGGAGAGATGGTGTGTGGGGGGTGGATTTCAAGAGACCTTTGGCTGACCTAACATAAACTGAAACAAAGGAATTTGACTCACACTCTGTACCTCCATTCATCTTTCTTTAATTTAAAAATACCAACTGACATTCACAATGTGTTATACTTTTATAATACAATTTGTTACACAAAAGTGCACAGGAAGAGAGGAAAATGTTCTTCTTTGCTTCTTTGGAGGACTTAGCCCCAATAACAACAGACAAATGATCCTACATGGACATTCCTGATTTCCTTAGATCCAATAAAACGAATTTGCATTTCCTCTCCTCCTAATTATACAAATACTGTCGCACCATTATATTAGAACTGCATTTGATGCTGAATGTTGCAAATTGGAATACACACTCAGACACATACACTCAGACATTTTCCATATAGTGAGATTTTATACTGTAATCAAGCATGTTAATCATATTATTTTTTGTTCAATTGCACATCAGGGAACACGCTAGGCACACACAAGCTCAAACTCTACACTCTAATTCTACAGACTATTGCAAAGATATTCACTTTATTTAAGACTGCCTGTACCATAGTTGCACTTTAGAAATAATGAAGCCTCCACTTGATTTTATAAGTATCTGTCTCTGGTCTGGTTTTGGGATTCTAGCCTTTATAGCAGTCACTACTGAACTGAGAATAAAATCACTGATAGCGACTTTCCTTAATACTGAAGTCCGAAACCTGCTCTCATCACTAACTTGTACTTGTAAAACACTTCCCTCCATTCATACACATGTAGCCCTTGTCATAAAACCATATTGAATTTAAATTCATCCTCTTGATCTCACAGACGGCCTAAAATATACAGCAAAAAAACTTATGTACACTTATGAAGCAACATATTTGGCATTCAAGTCTATATTATTGGTGAAAGAGCCATAGTGAATCACTTCTGCTGCATTTATTAAAAATTCATTAATAACTCTTTTAGTAAACGTATAATTGAGAGACGTTTGTGAAGGCAAACATCAAGGTAGAAATCACAGTGAATGAATTCACGTTAATGGTTTCCTTTAAAAATCTTCTTCAGGATCAAAATCAGTGACTTGTATCTCTTTGCTTTTAATTTTCATTTCTTTTCTCTCCTCCTCCTCCTCCTCTTCCTCAGAGTCCCCCGTTGTTGTCCCAGTCTCTTTTTGCTCTCGGTACTCCCAGTAGATTCCTGTCAGGGCCTGAGCAGCTTCCAGAGACACTCGCAACTTTCCCATCACCTCCTGCTCATCATCCACACTGACGACTGTGGAGGGACAGAGAATCAGAATCAGAATCAGAAAACCTAACTGATCCCAGAGGAAACTGTTCATGTTATGTTTGCATAGACACACAGAGACAAGCAGCGACACAAACAGTCTAAATAAATTCAATACAAATCTGTAGAAAGAAACTCAATATGAAATACACTATGCTATAAACACAAATACTGTGTATAAATACTATAGATAATGTAACACAGTTGCAGTACATTATTGGAGTACATTATTGTGCTTAGTGCATGTCAGTAGTAAATCAGTAATACTGAAGTATGTTGATGAAGACTATTGCACATGAATACGTTTATATTAAAGATGACTTTGTGTGACGAATTCCCCTTTGAAAGGTTAACTAACTTACTGTCAATTTGTCGTTCAATTACATCATTTCCTGTTAGCAGAAGTTCCTGCAGGTCCAGGTAAGCTTGGCCAACATCTTCACACTCATTGTCTTCATCCAGGGGCTCGCTCACAACCGTGAACTTTAACCTGAGCCAGTAGAAATGTAGTGTGAAAGACAAAATGTTTTACTGGATTTTACTTTTATAAAAGAGTTTTCCTAGTCTCTTTGGGCTATACTGAGTCCCTGGGTCCCCTTATTACAAACAATGCTATCACTCTGAAACGATGTCTGGTTCTCTCACCCAGTCCTGTTCTCTTCTTACCTGCCCTGGTTGGGATCAGAGCCCTCCAGCATGGTGTAAAGATAGCGCCTGAGAGGACCGGCCTCAGTGCTGTCCACATGTATGACTGTAAAAGCAATTAAAATATATTAAATACCATATTAAATAGAAGACAATATAAAGTACTTTTATTCTGCTCTTTTCTCACAAGGCTCTCATTTTAGACATTTACAATAAAGGGAACAAAGCCACAGAAGAATCAGGTTTAGTTCCTCTGAGAACTGTTCAGTTGATGAATTTTAAAAGGACTATTTTTGTAAAAAAAAAAAAAACATCGACATGTTTAATCAAGGATTTTCCTAGAAGCCTAGAAAAATTTAGAATCATTTATAATCTTAGTTTTGTTCATTTCCCCAAAGGTCTTCTTTTAAGCTCAAAATAAACATTTACATAATAGTTTTCTAGACTGCATCCTAACTTGATCAGCCACAATGAATAAGACTAAATATTTCATTACAGTGGCACCTGTCAAAAGTGGGATAAATTAGGCAGTAAGTGAACAGTCAGTTCTTAAAGTTGATCTGTTGGAAGGAGGAAAAAATTAGCAGTTGCAAAGATTTGGGCAATCTAGACTAGGACTAAAATGTGACAGAAAGACAACTGGATCAGAACATCTCCAAATCTTCACTTTGCTTAAATTCTACTAAAGTAAAAGTAAAAGTATTAATCTAAAAATCTACTCAAGTAAAAGTACAAAAGTACTTAATTTAAAATAAATCCTTTTGTTTTAATCAACTTTTAGTCCAAATAATATTTAGGACATTTCATGGGGTATAATGTGCAAACTTTGTTCAGACCACCCCATAAAACATTTTCAAGTACAAATGGCAATAGTTGTGAATTATATGATCCATTCTTTTCTTTACTAACAAACTATCCATACTACAAAATTAAGCCACTAAAGCAGACTTACTAAATGACACATGTGAAACCTAAACCAGCCAAACTCAAAGTGTCCAGGACACTAATGTCTTAAAGAGCAGCACATTTTGTATTGTGTGATGAAGTTATTCCCTTGTTTGTGTTTGAACACAAAGAGCTGACTGAGACTGAGATATTGCCAAGGATTTCCCTCGCTTTCCGATTCATCTAAAGACTTATAGAGGCGCTCAAGTATACATTTTGTGGACATCATATTGACTATTGGGACCTTTGTGTCTGCAATCACTGGAGCCCTGTGTCAATATGTCCTCAACTGGTTTGACTGCTTATGCTCCTCCCCCAGCCATGGGCAACTGCTGTTTCAAGCCCCGGTGGAGATTGTGGTTCCTATAGTTATGGACCCTCAGCAACTCTTCTGACAAAATCTACCTTCTAGTGACTCTTAACCAACTCTGTTACCAACTCTGTTAGACGCATATAACCAGTCTGTCAATATATTCGCTCTTTAGTTAGCTCTAACCACTGGTAGCCTAGTGGTTAGGGCATTCACCCTGCGACCAGAAAGTCCGGGTTCGATCCCCAAGACCGCTAGGCACTGCTGAGGTACCCTGAGCAAAGTACTATCCCCACACACTGCTCCCCAGGCTCCTGGCTGCCCCCTGCTTCACTTGGTGAATGGGTTAAATGCAGAGGAAGAATTTTGTGCTGTGCAGTGGTGTGTTCACTTATGACAAATGGTCACTTTCACTTCCATCTATTTTCTTTCTCTCGACCAGAGAATGGGTTCCCCTTCTGAGTCTTGGCCCCTCCCGGTTTCTTCCTCCAGCTTGGGGAGTTTTTCCTCGCCTCTGTCACCTTTGGCTCACTAGGGGTTCACACCTGGACTCTCATGCTATTTAAATACAATTAAATTAAACTGGACTATATGGTATATAAGGCAGGCTAAAACTGAAGCCAAGGAGCAAAGCGAGTATTTGGGTTGCCAAAGTATCAAAAAGCAGAAGAAGAGAAAACTGAACCCTCAAACAAGAACAGATTAGAATGTGCAGTGATGCACCAACCTCTGGTAAAGTTGTAATGTATTTCCTCCCCTTCGGTTGGTTTCCGCAGAGACATGGGGGTCTCTGTGGTCTCCATGGGAATGCCCAAAAGACGGTATTCTACAAAAACTTGCTGGACTGATTGGTCCAATGCAATACTGGAGGAAGGGTCAAACAAGAGCGACAAAATCTCCACTCTAAGTCTGTCCCCCTAAAAGACATAAAAATTTTGATTTACTATGACTTTAAATCATGACATTTTGTAAGGAAGCCATTCAAAAAATCACATGTTTAAAATGGCATAAATCCTGCATGCTATAATTTCATAAAAACAGAATTCTTCCTTGTATGTTTATAAAATGGTATGTGTAAGATTAAACATATTTAAAATCCTCTCAACAATCTTTCCTACCTTTTTAACAGGTTTTGGTGGTTGAGGGATTATAATGACATCGCTACCACTAGAGCCACTCGATTCTTCAGACACCAGGGCGTCACTGTCTTCTCTAACTGCTGGCGTAAAGCAGCAGAAGCACAATCACATTCATTATACTTTATTATTAAAACCTTGAGGCCATGCAGAAAAATCTTCTCACCTCCCACACTCCTAGACTGCTCCTCTTCTTCCTCTTCTTCCTCCTCCTTTAAGGGTGAAAGTGGAAAAAGCAACTCTGTGTTGGCAAGCCTAGAGAATCTACCAGTGCTTTCTAAGGTTCACACTAAATTTCTGTAGTCGTATTTAATAAACACCACTTGTGAGGCATTGCCATGTCTTTCTCTTACCTGTGCTCTTGAATGCCTTCCTGATCTCCTTTGCTGGCTGCTGGATGAGATTGGTGACTGAACGTCCGCAGTGTGGTCAGATTCTGGAGACCTGGTGGACCTGACTAAACCCCTGTGTGCCGTCTTCATGCGAGCGGTGTGGCTCTCCGGCTTATGTATTTTGATTGGCGGGGGGCATGGCATTGGCTAGAACAAGACAGTGTGTTGAGAGAATGTCCCACATGAAATGATCATTTAAAAACTGTTAAAAAACATGGAGTACCTGGTTCCTTTCATCTTTGCGGGGGCTCAGCTTCTGTTGAGCTGCTTTTAAGTGAAACTGGGAAAATATTTAAATGTATGCGATGAAGTATTAACACTCAATGTTCTTCTACATGTAAATGCAGCACATAAGCATAAATATGGGTGAGTCATATAAGCAAAACATATAAGAAACACACCCTGGGCTTAGCGACTGGCCTCTGTAAGACTTCTTCTGTCTTTCCTCGTCTCTCTCCTTCCCTCTCTGTTCTTCTTGGTGTAGAAGGACCTTTTGGTGATTGGAAAGGGTACCTCCAGTGAAGATGCACTCGTACAGTGCCTCTAGGCCCTCCTGCAGGGTCTCTCAGGACATAATCCCCTGACAGAAGCCAATAGATTTCATTTTTACTCTCTAATCAATATAAACATGCATGCTTGACTGGTAGTTTTTCAACAACAATCAAAAGTAAGTTGAAACATCACATGTGCTCTCCTTGTACCTTTGATTGGTCTGCCGTTTGTCAGGGCGCGGAGTGGGACTGGTGTCTTGGCCAGGTAAGAATGAGGAGCCTGGCTTTCACTGTCATCAAACAGATACACCCACAGGCTGCCCACGGCAAGGTATTCCACCAGATCTGCTGTGACGGCCAGTGGGTAGGTGGTAGAGTCTGCGAACACTGGGTCTGCACAGCACAGGACTGTGGGAGTGGAGTGAGGAGGTAGATCATAAAGGCGATAAGTTAAATAAGCATCGGGAAGACGTCCCGGCCAGCGCGCACTGAGGCCCACACAGCGTTCTAGTACCACCACCAACTCGTTTGGTATCCCACCACCATAGTCAAATAGCTCCTGAGTCTGTGAAAGCAAGAACAATTGTTGAAATAAACTTGATAAATCCAGTTCAGTTAACCCTTACCACTGACATTTGGGTTCTCAGACCCAGGTTAAACCTAAGCCTACCCTGACATTTAAGTTTGTTCAAGACTACGCTTAAGCCATATCCCAAAAATGGTGTCATTGTCAAATGTAACAAAATATGATCCTCCAAATTGTTCCAGAAATCGTATTTTTCAATTGTGAAAATAGAATTGTAGAGTCCAATCAACTGTAAAATGTTTTTTACTTGCGGCTGTACATGACTCCAGTCCATTGCGCTGTGTGCTGGCGCTCTGTTGGTCATTCTGTGTGTGACTCCGTCCCTCTGAGTGTCTTTCGGCTCCACTTGAGGATGCAGACGGACCCAGAATTCCATGACCCCCATTGTCTCCCCCTCTGACCCTGTGTGGTAAAAAGAAAGGAAGAGAAAAGAGTAATCGCTCTTGAATGCAGAATGGATTGTAACAGAAGATCAGATTGTAACAGAAGAACTGGATTATGCTCCAGTGCAGCCTTTCATCATCCTGTAGTGCAGTTTTCTCTAACACACCTCACTCTTCTCTTTAGATAATTCCCAATACGCTAAGGGCTTTAATCTTGTATTAAAACATAAAGGTTATAACTCTGACCAGGGCATTGCTGTAGTGCTTTTTGGAAGAATGTGGCCTGCCCTGCAGCTCACACTTGCAGTTTTGCCTACCATTACATAGGCTATTACAGACTCACATGACACCTGGCTTGGGTGAAATATGGACATTATGATATACCTGGCAGGCTAATTTTTGCTGCCCAATTATTGCATACCAAAATAAAAGTCTCTACTTTCAAATGTAATAAAGGACCAAATTAAGTGTGTAAGTGCAAAGTGTCTATTCGTCATATGTGAACACACCACAGCATTCTCTGCATTTAACCCATTCACCAAGTGAAGCAGCAGGCAGTCAGGAACACAGCGTCCGGGGAGCAGTGTGTGGGGACAGTACCTTGCTCAAGTGGTGCTACTAGCAGTCCTGGGATTCAAACCCATGACCTTCAGTTCACAGGGGCTCCCTAAACACTAGGACACCAGGCTAGCACCAGTCTAGTCTTGTATTACTGTAGTCCTCTAACTGTTGGTTAAATTGCTGAAACTCTCAATTTTCAAACAAATATTTCCTAAAAACCAAAATATCAGTTTGGAGGATTTTTATTTGATCATGCTGTTGTAACTCAACACAAAAGATGAGAAACTCTCACAGCATTTCCAGTTTGCCATTTCAACAATATTATTATTATGCATCCCACAGTTAACTGTTACTTTTGAAATGTTGAGGGATAAAGATCTTCTCTGTCCAAAAAAATAGATAAGAAACAACGAACTTTTGCTAAATGTGGAAATATGTAATGTAAATAAGCACTTGAGAAAGACCTTACATAACAAATGCAGACTTTGGAACATGAACTCATGTTATCCCCTCCTTTTTCTGACCTGTGATATTGGTTCTGCCCTTGACTTGCTCTCCTCTGTGCTGTAGCGCCCCCATCAGGGGAATCCGTGCTCTGCCCCTGGTTATGAATCGCACCCCTCCCAGGGCCTGATGTAGTTCCACATGTACGCATGCGTCCTGTTCGCCAAGCTTGGAGAGATCATGGCCAGAAAGGCCGTAGCTGGACGTGAAGCCATAATTCGGTTGTGTCCCTGAAACCAGTGGGGTCGAGTGCAGCTCGAAATCGAGGAATGCGTATGTGCAAAAGGTCACAACTTCATGATGACGCCCGGTGTCCACCCCTCTGTCCTGTTTCATGACTCTCAGTCCCACAGGAGTGAACGTGGCTCCCAGAAGATGAATTTCAAGAAGGGATTCTCCCTCGTGCAGCTGGGTGAAGGTGGTATCCTCCTCCATGTGCTGGACTAACTCTTGATCCAGCCCCGTCCATGTGTACTGCTGTGGTACAGTCCAGCTGTTGCTCCTAGTGCTGTAGGCAAAGTCTTTTATCTGACCTGACATAATAATGACAGAAAAACAATAAACGGCTGAGTAAAAATAGACAGTTTATTAGGTACTTCTATCATATCGGTGCATTTTGCTGACATTTTACTGACCACAGGTCCCAATTTATCATGCACCTTCTAGCCAGTCCAACAGTGCTGTGACTCATACCAGTGTGCCCAGTGTCACACCACTACCATGGTAATGTCACTGCTGCACTAGGAATTGTGTCCCACCCAAATAATGGTCCTTTTCCAGTGCTAGACAGGGAGAAGAGCTACTGAGAAACTATGGTTAGCAATAGTTGCTTTATAGACAGTAAATATCCACAAAGTGCACCTATTTGGTAGATATACTTGAAAATGCTCCGGAAAAGAATAAGTTCCCACTGCATAAATGTTCAGTTTCTCAGGTTTCATCTTTTCTAGCTGCAAGTATTGAACTGAACAGCTTTGCCTTCGTTTTTAAGAACTGCTGACAATATTTCTATTCATTTCCAAATAAAAATATTGTTCTTTAAAGCATCATTTTAAAGAAAATGACAAAACATCAGAATAAGAGAAATGATGCAGCATTTACAGAACCTGAATAATACAAAGAAAACAAATCTCTGGTTCTCTCTTAAACAAAAGGGGAATTATGAGCTTTGAGGAACTTCTAGTAGTGCTTCACTGTCCAACTGGTCTCAGTGTGAGAGGAGAGAGTCGATTACAGCAGTGTTTTATACTTTTCCTCATTAAATAAGATGTG
>JBBPCW010234488.1:0-15008 GCA_037974425.1 Phenacogrammus interruptus
TGAGGGTTGACCAGCACTTGAAATACAAACTCATAGAACTTAAATACAAAACCCCACTCAAACATGAACCAATAGTAAAACACAATCACTTAAAGAAAACTTAGCCTCAAGACACAACCATACACTAACTTCAAAATAAGAGTCCCAGTCAGTTTTGGTCAGTTCTTCATATAATGTTCACATAATATAAAGGGCATTTCAACTATACGCTATATGAATACACTTGCGTATTAGGACATGCCAGTTTCTCAGGGTTTGAGCTATTGACCTTACTTCCGGTGAAGGGCAATCTTAATGCTTCAACAGACCAAGATATTTTGGACAACACCCTACTTCCAACTTTGTGGATACATTTTGGGGAAGAACCTTTTCTCTTCCAGCATGACTGTGTCCCAGTGCACAAAGTAAGGTACATAAAGACATGTTGAAGTTCACTGTGGAAGAACTTGACTGGCCCACACAGAGCCTTGAACCCCATCCAACACCTTTGGAATAAACAGGAATGGAGATTACGAGCCAGGCCTTCTCATCCAACGTTAGTGTCTGACCTTATAAATGCTCTACAGAATGAATGGGCACAAATTTCCACAGAAACATCTTGTGGAAAGCCTTATAAGAAGTGGAAGCTGTTATAGCTACAAAAGAGGATAAACTCCCTCTACTCCCTTGTCCCTCTACTTTTGTCCATATAGAGTATTTCTTATGGGTTACTTACAGCATAAATAGTTTTCAATTTTATGTCAAAGCCTGAGTTTCAGTCAAATGCACTGTATATTTTCTAATAGAGTATGATCTGTCTGTGGATGTAGCAGCCATTTGAGTGAGGGCAGCATGTAACCACTTTAGGTACATAAAGAACCCTGTCTCACAAGAGATTTCTTAATGTGGAGAGTCTTTTAAAGGTTTGATGAACCTTCATATATTATTTATAAAGGTTGTTTACCAATTTGGGGTCCTTCCTAAAACATTTGCATTATGCAGATCTCTCTTTTAAAAGGTTTTAACACTTATACATCATGCCTGCAACATTTATTTGGATAAATTAATGAATGTTTTGAAGCCAGGGTCCTTAGGGGCTCCAGAATATTTTGGTGACGTCATTTAACACACTGATTAAACCTGGTAAAAAAAAAACTGATGAGTTGAATTGGGTGTGTTTGAACAGAGAAATATGTTTGAATAGATTTTGAGTGGTCCTGAACTGGGGTACCACTATAATGAAGTGTGTGTTGGGATCCAATAAAAGCATCACATAGTCCAAGAAGTCTGACAGCACCATCTCCTGGCTGTTGCACTGTACCATCATAATCAAAAAGAGTAGTTCATAGATTTGTGGAAGAAATTAACCTGACCTTATATCGCCCTCTGTGGGAACAACTGCAACATCACAGATCTGAGTCCTGCTGCAGTTCTAAATCATAATCTGGAATAGATTTAACTGCATGTTCCAGGAAAAGCGTTTGATAATCTGTAAGACCAGGACTGTAACATCTTAACCCCTCAAAAGGTCAAGGCCCACTTTTAGTACCCACACCTCTAAATTATGGCCACAATAGTTCAGCCAGTTTGTACTGAGGTCCATGCAATTCCTGAATAATAAGTATTAGGATGTTAGTGTCTCTTAAACATAGCAAAACATAGGTGCATAAATGAAACATAGCATATTATATAAGACATAAATACTGCAAAAGGTTATAATGAGGCACCATGACAAACTGAATTATTGATAGATTCACATTTCTTAGGAACCCTAGATGCTCTAGATGGCCTTAGGTAAGAATCTACAATTCATACACATTTTGTGCCTGTAACTATATACAGACTGTGAGATCAAATAGAGAAAAACAAAACATTCATTTCATTTTTATAGATGAATCCGATGTAGCCAATACAACCGTAGCTCGCAAATCACAATAAAACCTGCATTTTGCTACATTAGATCCTCATATTGAATCAGTTTCATTCCTGTTTGGTTCTAGATGTTCATTGCACAACCTCAAATATCTTCACATTCCATACCTTAAAAAGTAATAAAGTTATAAGCAAGACAACAGCATGGTTGAAGTGAGCTGAATGAAACTTGGGCATTAATGTGCGAGGAGTCCCTCAGGGACGGACTGATGTTCTGTAGTGAGGGGTCAGGGAGAAGTTAACTGGCGTCAGCCCATAAATCCAGGCCGACCCTTCTCCGACCTAGTCCTATCCTCCCTCAAACTGTAGGCCTCTCATCACAGCTTTAGCCATGGACAGAACATCCAAACTGGACTGCGCACAGGAATGGGGTTAGAGTGATTTTGATGTCGCCCTGCAGATAGCATTTTAAGTTAGAATGCACAAGTATATTCATGCATCAGTCTAAAGGTGGCTGCTGCACACTGCTTTGATTCTAACTATATGCAATAAAGGATGCACACATTTTTGGACACGATAAAAACATTTGTATTTTTAAAATGAAACATTTTAAGTCAGAAACATGATTAGCTAGAAGTATCTACAGCCAGACCTATTTTGATACTTTCTAAACTTCTTTAACCCATTGTAAAACGTGTCAGGAGGACTGTGAGGATTGGAGCTAGCGCTTGAGTTTAGACCATGATTAGATCATGAAATAAATATAAAATTAAATTTTATATTTCTATGGATTCCTATGGGATTTAAGTAGTATTTTAGTGACACTGTATATCTAAAATGGCAAACATTTTAGGTCATGCTAAATTAAACCCATGAAAATCATAACATGATTGATTAATTCTTCACTTCTTAACTGAGCTGATGTCTCAGTCAAGTTTGTGAAGGACCAGTCAATGGGAAAGTTAACCAATGGGAAAAGCACAAGAAAATTGCAGTTTTCCAACTAAAACATAGGTATATTATATAATGGTAAAATAACAATACTGGCAAGGTTTAAAGACCAACATGATTTTGCTGAATAAAATGAACTTTTTAGTTCCCAGAAATGATTAGGCTTTCTAATCAATGATTACTGAAAATAAGCTGTTTGTTACAAAATCAATTACCTATTTACCACTAAAACTACCCTTTATGCCACCATGATTAAGGGATTAAGGGCTCCAGCAACTCCGAAAACTTGCGCTCATGACCTGAACTGACATTCATGTGCAGCGTTTTGAACGGGAACATGTCTGAGACCTGTCATTCTCTTTTTCAATCCATCACATGAAGGACATCTCTCTTCTTTTCTTTTTCTTTTTTGCATTACATAAGGCCAACGAAGGAAAACAGAAACAAGAAAAAATGTAAGAAAAAAAAAGAATAAACATAAACTAAAACTCAAACATTACATCTCGCTCCGGCCAGGGAATAGATGCATGTTTATCTGGAGTTGGAGGCTCCCCTTCTTACATAACTTGGAAGGCTAGCTCACATCACGGGTTTTCCATGTCCCGCCGAACTCCAAGAAAAGGGAACGCCAGGTTGCAGGCCATACTCTGACAGACGCCCATCCTGTGTGGCCTGTGTTACGGACGTTGCCGTGTCTGCGTTTTTGCCAAATGTCTGACATGTGAGGGCCTGCCAAACCCAGAACTGTCACCCGCCTGCCGCCCGCTCCAAGAGCCACTCATCAAAGATGCAATTAGCCAGAGAAAGAACATGAAGGAAATACAGGTTATATAGGGTTCACTGGAATTCATACTGAGGTTACATTTACTCCTAATGATGGGTTAGGATTGTCTCATTATGGCATATCTTTTAAAAAGTCCTTAAAGTGACAAGAAATTTTTCTTTTTTGCATCACTTGGCAAAAGAATTCTAGGATACATCCCTTCTTTCAGTCTTTAACAGTTATAACTGAACAAGAGATGAAGATTCCCTATTTGAGGGAATCACTGGAATTATTTCACTGGAATAACTGTTAACTTATAATCAGGGATGGGGACAGGATCGTGTGTACCGATCCAATACTCAGTATGGGTATCAGTCAGATACAGGCCAAAATAACTGGATCAGATATCTTAAAAAGCCTAAGCTATCATGTAACAGGCTTCTGCACCCAAATAGAGTATAATTCCTAAAAAGGAGCCACTGGTGATTTAGCCATATGCAGAATGTCATAATGGTGCACTATATAGGTATAGACACCTCAAAGGAATTACAGAGAGATTTTAGATTCAAAGTGCATCTAGACAAATGTATCACTAACAGCTTAGTTGTTAAAGACAATTTGTTTCCTTGTGGAATTGGGTAAAATTAGTCATGTGTCGAGAAATACTATCACTAAAATCTAGCTTATAACAAGTTGTACAAGTAGTGTTAGCGTGTTCTCTGTTGTTAAAATCATGTTGAAATGTACTGTCCCACTCAGATCAGTGAACCAGAAGCAGAAAATGTACATGCTGGTGTTGACTGTTTGGCTGTAAAGTCCTGCATTCATGGAAAATAGCAGGTAGATAATTAGGGTGCAGAAAATAGTGACAGGATGAAACTTTTTCACATGTTTTCTGCTGTTTATTTGGCGTGAAGGCTGCTATCACTTCAAATAGACACTCTGCAGAAGACATAAACACTACAGAGGCCCTCAGGTATAATTACAATACCTCCCCATGGAAGAGAAACTCCTTTTATGAATAATAGGTGAGTATATCATCAGGATCTGAACAAAATCTTGAGGGAAACCACATTTTTGTTCTTTGCATCTTGATTTTTTTTTTTAAACATAAAATTCTGTTCTTGGCATCAAGATCAAGCAAAACTCTTATTTCAATAGGTGTCTGAAGTAAGAACCGATTTTTCTTTTCCCGTAAAGGCTTGTGACGTATCTCAGTGAATGTCAGTGTTTCCTGACCCCATTCATTATTTCTATTTTAGCATTATATTGAGGGGGTTGAGGGTGAAATTGCTTCTTTATAAAACTGAAAAGAAGCTTCCACTTCCTCTTTAGATCATGCCCCTGAATCCTCTTTTCTCATAATAGGGCTGGGCATCTACTGAGCTTCACCGAAAAAGAACAGTCTTCTATGAAGCCGGCTTTTTGTCCGGGCAACAGTAATGATGCAGTAACAATACTGGAAATGTTAAGCAAGGCAAGCAAACTCGGTGACATCCATGCCACCTGCAGGGTAACTGGGGCAACCGGGAAGTTCTGTGTCGTCACCCTCTGTGAGATAATTTCCTCCTGTGGCGTGCTCATTATGGCCTGCTGGGACACACAAAAAGGCCTCTCAGTTTGCACTCTGACAGGCCAAGTGTCTGTGACAACTAAAGGCCACACACCTCTCTGTGTAACCTTAGTGCTCACCACTGGCTTCTTGGGTATGTGATGCCACAGTCAGGTTTATTCTTAAGGCCCTCTTTGAAATACATACAGAAGATAACCCGAAGGTTAAGCTCTAGCGCTAGGGTTTGGGTTATAGCTCAAGTTGGCCAGATTCCAGTTTGACATGGCCTAATCTGAGGTGAGTCTGGAATGAATGAAGTTTATTAGATCTCTGATGGCCTGAACTCTCAAACATTTTATGATCATTAGCTACCATATAGTAAACAGTGGCAAATAACACAACAGGTAGAAGGTACACAGCAGAAAGGTGATACTGTTCTTTGTACCCTACTTTAGACCACTAGTTTCTCACATCAAGTTCTCAATGGATCTGAAAGCTGTCAGGTTAAAGGGCCATCAGCCAGTTAACTAGCTTCATACTGCACTGCATTTTAACTATACAATAAGAACAATAGATGTGATAATCCCCCCTTCTCCATCTACCTCCAGCTCCATATGATAAAGTGATCAGTGCAAGTCATCTCTGCTCCTGCTCTCTTATAGTAACATCCTGGACAGGTCCACTTGCTACCATAAAAGGTGTTTTTCCCCAGAGAAAGTGGTGGCAGCAGTCTTGGTGAGTATTACTGGGTCCAAATGGAAAGAATGCAGCCTATATTGAATTTATGTGTCATATGGGGGATCTGCTTCAGCTCCCCATTTGGTCATGTGCGTACCAGCCCAAATGAAGCAATTGTTGTGGTGTGAGCTCATGTGGTAGAAAACTAGGTGCACGTGAACCCAGTGAAATTCCACAGATTCCCCACTCATCTGATGGCAATTAAAAAGCACATTCTTCCCTCAATGGACCTTATGTAACAACTGGACAAGGCCATTCTCATTTCAGTCTCCTTTTCACCCTGCAGCACTGCCTGGGCAGCAACAGAATATCTGCAATATTATCTTTTATATCAGAGGAATCGTGTGGAAAATAATGTGCAGAATTTCACACTTCAACCTAATGTCTCACACGTACAGAGGAGTTGTTTTTTACACGCTAAACATTTGTCGGTAAACGTCTTCTAGGATTAAGATTTCACATATAGACAGTGGAGTGAGCCATCTCACAAGTGGACACATGAGTAAACAGAATATATTTCCTCAGGGATCAATAAAGTTTTCTGATTCTGGTTATAAACTTACATGACATTCTGGCTATGGGGAATATGTACCCAGAATCAGGACATAAACTATAGGCAACATCATGCCTGACCAACCAAAGGGCTGACTAACAAGGGTATATATACTAGACTGGGGAAGGAGGACTTACAGAAACGCAGGTAAATATTCTGAACAGAGGGCAGGAAGATGGCAGAGCTAAAGACCAAAAACAAAAAACATGTGGCAGACAAAACAATGGCAGACACTGGACAGGACACCACAGACAGGTAGGACAAGTTATTGGCTTGTTACATTAGAGCGTGTGCCGTTATCTCCTTTGTTGGACCTCAGAATGTGCACCGTTTTCTCCTTGAAGAGGTGATGGCAGGCATAGCCAAAATAGTGTGGGTTTTAATCTTATAGTCAATCTAGTTACTCTACTATTGTACTGAAGAACAGAGGCTTCAGAATGCATTACATAGGTCAATGCGACCTCCAACATAGGCTGTGCATGAATTAAGCTTCCTTTCTGATCTGCTTGCCCTGATTTGGCTGGATCTGTAGCTGATGGCCTTATTAAATATGTTGAATATGCTGACTACAATGTGGATCCACCTGACTACCAGATCAGTTAAAATCGAGGAAAGTTGACCGGATAGAATTTTGGTTACAAACCCTGCCGTCACCGTCACCTGTTAAGGACGAGACCCTTGTTAGCCCACCAGAACTTCTGACTGGCCATCATGGCTTTGTGGTTAGGGTTATTGAGATGCTCCAGACAGAGTACTTTTGCAATTTAAAAGAAGCAAAGGTTTGCTTATTTTATTGTGCACTGGAGCAAGAAGATTAATACACCTAACATGTTACAAACACTTACACTCACTTATGCTGTGTATCAGTTGCACACCAGTGTTAGAAGGGTCAAAAATGTGTTCAATTAAAATTTTCACCAAATATTCCAGTCACTGTCCACAAGTCATGGATTTCTATCAGTCTACAAGCTGATGGAGCTCATTTCTGTTCCTGTCTGATCTTAATTATCCTAGATTCAGAGGAAGACGTGGGGCTTTTAGGATAATCTGCTACTCTGTTGAAGTTGGCTGCAAGCTCCAGGAGAGAAACCTGGAACCAATCTCCAAGCCCTGCTGTTCCTCATCTCTCCAGCCACTTCCATGTGCTACAAAGCCACGCAGCACTGGTCAGGATGATGTTAGTGTAATATGTAATATCATGCTTATTGCACTGGATGAAATTGTACTTAAATGGGTCGTTTCAATTTCCTGGGTTGCACTCAAGTCAAGGTGGGAAAGTCATTAGCATCTACCCGCTAGGGACTGAAGTAAGCCTTCAACTCTGGAATGAAAAAATAGATGCTGAACTGTCAGTTCCCTAAAGAGCAACAAATGGCTGATATTCATCACAGACTAACCTGGTATCCGGGATGAACCACAGAATCTGATCACAGAAGTTCTCAACATCAAACCAATTCATAGAAATGGAACTAGAGTCAGAATTCAAGGAGATAGAGAGAGGTCTGTACTTCTTCATCTACAAAGCCTTTCGTCCTCACTACTTCAAACACACCTCATATTTTTGATTTATTGTCCTTCATCAGTCTTTTCTGACATGCTCTTGTCAGCCAAACTTGGCACTGTTCTTATCTCATCTCAAGGACCTGAGCTCTTTCCAGTTCATGGAACTACATTGTAAATTCATCCTGCAATCTGTTGTACAGCTACAGTATGGTACAGCTACCGCTGGGATGAGGTCTCTGACCGCTAACTTCTAAGAACTAGCCCTAAGAAGTCCAAAGATATTGCTTTGCTAGAATATTCAGAAGTACTTCTATTTGTTTTAATGAGCTATGAGTACAAACATAAAAATTGTACACAATTGATTTCATATCTGCATAACACTTTCCTGCTTCGCTTATGTTCTGTTCCTGTAAAAATGGGAACCACCTTCCCCATCAGCTGAATGGAGCTGGTCTTTACGTATCTGTTGTTTTCTGGTTTTTGTTTATGGAATTACAAATGCTTCCCAAATGTCTGTCTTGTCTGCTCAAATTGAAATTACTTATAGTTTGCTGTCTTTGATTCTCCTGGACTACAGTGATGAGAAACATGTATTTAGTTATTTAATGTACTTCCAGTGCATATGTCTTCTTCAGGGCTCTCAAGTCTCACACAATGAGCGTGAGACACACGCATCTGACTGTCTTCACACGCTCACATGCCACACCTCCGATTTCTCACACAGAACCTAGGCTGCCCATTGAACACCACCATCAATGTTGGGTGCTTCTCTGTTATCCTGTCTGTGTTATAACATAAGCAAAATATGTAACTTTTAAGTAAAGGTAAAATCAATTTCTTTATATTAATGCTGCAAAACATGGTCTAGTACAAATTGTACCTGGTGAGAGATAATGTTCCTGGGAAGATTTAATGCAACAAGAAGCAATCATGATGAAAGTTAAAGAATTTCCACACATGGAATAAAATAGAATTGGAATATCCCTGAGCCACAAATACTTGTCTTCAAAAAGGAACTGTAAATTTTCACATTATGTGTTTTGCCTGAGTGAAATGAGCTGGTCTTGCGTGTAAACAAAGAGCCGGTATTATCTGCGTTAGCATTATCAGCATGCAGGCAGCCCAAAAACAAAGAGCACAAATAAACAGCAGAAATACAGTAATAACTATTTTTCTATAAGAGGTGAAGGTGCTTATATAGACTAATCTACCAAATGCCATAAATATAAATCATCTATCCAGTCTCCTGACATGAATTTCAGTGAAAATCTACACTCCTTCTGACCACCTGCAGTATCTCCAACAGTAATGCTTATCTGTCTTGTCTCTTTGTCCTGTCCTCACAATGTGGTCCAGTCCCACTCTCTTATTTCATGTATATCTGTCATTTGTCATATGCTGAAGTTCTGTTTCTCTATGTTATATAGTAGCCCCCCCTTTCTACATATAATACAAATGAGAATGTAAATACTATTTAAAATGTGTATGAAGCTGTAATTAAAAATAAAATTGTCCTCCGAAGAGGGGTGGTGGTGGTAGTTAAAAGAAAAAAAAGAAAAGAAAATCTATGAAGGAACTGAAGAAGGTTTACCGGGAGTGGTGGGCCAAGACTGAGCCACAGTTGGCATTACGAATGTGTGCTTTTGTGTTCGGAATTATACTTAGAAAGTCAAAAGACGTTGTGTGTGTAAATTTGAAGTGGAAATATGCTCTGAAATTCTATTGAATATCAAAAACAAAAACATCTGAATACTTGTTTACTTGTGGGTTACTCAATTTTCCACGTTCAAAAATAGCCATTCATTTTGCATTTTCATTCAAGTCACATTTAACTCATACAGACAGTTGGGTTCTAGTAATGCTGTCCCAAGGCATGGCATTACGTAAGGATGGCCAGATTTTGATTATGTGTCATGACAGTTCTCATGAATAGTCCCAGTCACAATGTTGACATCTACGGTGTCTTGCTCTGTAAAATTCAGACTGCACACCAAGGCTGAGGAAGGTATAAGCATGTGTGATAGGGCATTCATAAAATCATTTTATGCACAGACAAGCATTTACGGACTTATGACTCCTGGAAAGTTCACGTTTTGGACTAAAGAATTATGAATGGTAGTTGCAAGATGAACGTTTTAAAACGAATGTTTTAATTTTGTTTTCACCGAATGTCCAATACAACCAAATCATCCGTATATATTTACCTAACAGTTTTGTGCAGAAACATATCATGTGATTGTATAGCGCCAAGATAGTGACAAAAGACATTTGGAGCTTATTAAAGTAAAGTGGCCTCTTATAGTAATGCTGAACACATCACAGCACAGATTGTGAAATCCTTTTTCTGCATTTAACCCGTTCACCAAGTGAAGCAGTGGGATTCGAACACATGGCCTTCTGATTGGAGGGGCAGCTCCCTAACCACTCGGCCACCAGGTTCCCCACATCCTTACATTATAATATGGCTTATATGAGACTTATACAGGTAAGATTTCATTCAGGTTTGTAAAAGTACAGTTTCAATAGAACATGGAGTAACAGTACTGTTAGATGTACTGTTAGCTGTCTCTAACTATATCTAAATCAGCATTCAGTCATGTAAATGCAGTCTGTAATTGCTAAATTTAATTATTTTGATTGGCATCATTAGCTTTTAGTCATTGATAGCCCTTTCATTTCAAATATATTTGCAAGTACTACCAAGTAGTATTTTTTAATATGACAAAACCCTAGTATTATGCTACTCATTGATAATGATGCAGTATATTACAATTCATTCTTTTATGCCAAATAAGTTTTGCTGGATTACATAATTACCTGTGACCCATGAAAATACATCATATTGTGTTTTTCTGTAGTATCAGTATTACAAAGACCAGTACTGCAATGAATCAGCAGCGACAACACATGGGTTTTATTTTGGCTCCTGCCATTTGACAGCTATCCATACAAGAATGACAATAACAGTATAGCTTAATTTGATTTTCCTCCATTTGGTCCCTTTATAAGCTTATCCCTGCTTACAGGCTTTGACAGACATTCTGGATTCATTTGCAGAGCGAGCTTGGCAAGACCCGATGCCGGGACAGAGCTAGTCCATCAGCTCCAGGCTATATGGAAGTATATGTATTATATGAGTTACAGAAAACAGAAACAGCAGTGATGCTATAATTGTAAAGTACATTTATAATAAATCTCCCTGATTGTCACTGGAAGGTCAGCTATGTTATGTATATTCAGAATATCTGTTGGAATATCTGTAGTGCTGACATCCAGAATGATGCGTTGCCAGTTAATTAGGTCCACCAGGTAGCTAATCAAAATTTATCATTTTTCATTTGAATTTTAGATTGAATTCCCATCAAATCAATCAGATCTTGCACTATAATGTTACAAGATTTGTTATAAATGTGGTTATAAATGTGACACCATAGGTAATGAAGAAAATACATGTGGGGATACACTGATCATTTTGCATAGTAAATAAAAAGGCAATATTTGTGCTGTAGACATTGTGACCCGATGTAACTATCACGCCACTGTAAAGAATTCAATGAGTCTAGTTCACATCAAACATCTCTAAATCCTTGAGTTAGCTTCCCAAAATTGAATTATGCATTTGCTTTTAAATTAATTAGTCTCTTTTTTGTAGCTGGACATGCAGACTCACACTAGTTACATTTTTATTAGGTTGAAAGTAATTTTCCACTGTTCTGTAAAGTTTATCCAAATTCACACCAGCTAGTAAAAAAGACTGCATTTGGGGACAAAGTACTGACAAGACAATTATGCATTTGAGTAATTAAAGAGTTTTGGAATTCTTCTGAATGAGAATCGCACAGTTCCTAAATGCGTTTTGGCCAAGTTATTGTCCTACTGTATTAACTGTGCTGAATACCTGATTCACCCTAATGTGACATTTTACATTCTTTTTTTTTCATAAGAGATGGAAGACCAAGGTTCTAAAATCTTTACTGGTTTGTCATTTCTTAGACTGTCTCCATTACAGCTTGTGTTTACTGGTTTGGATGAGAAATTGACCAAACAGTGACATTCAACGTAAGTTACACCATAATCATTCTCAGTCTGCAGAAAAGTGCAACTCAGAGGTAGGAACCAAGGAAGTTCCTGGTCCAAAAATTAAAATCAGCCCTGGTTCCTTGGGTAGAAAGTCCCTGAATCCAGGAAAACGGAGGAGGAAGAGTAAAAAAAAGAAGAAAAATGAATGGGAAGGTAAAGGAGATGCTCTCAGGCCGAAGTAGATGTTGTCTCTGCATCACAAGAGAGGTTGTGGAGAAGGGATTTCTGGAACCATTCCTCAGAAGATTCTGGAACTAGGAACTCCAGCAGAAGATCAAAGATGCAATACACAAGGTGTCTGCAGGTGGGATGGGAGATATAACAATAAATTCTCGTTAATGGAAAACATGCAATTGCAATACGGTTTCTTGGGTGCATCATAGGCATTGTTGGTACTTCCAGAAGACTGGGTGACTGCACACTGCTTCATGTGTGTAGGAATATAAAACAGCCGAATTCACTAATTAGAATCTGGACATTATAGTGTTTTGTGTATCATGCAGATTTTTGTTTTGTATCATTATATTTTTACTATATTGTCACCAGATACTTGATGGTAGGTAGCATGAATCTAGTTTGTATTACATATGTTATGTTCGCCAACATTTTATAATGCTAGTTAATAAATGAGAATTGAAACAAAATACTGATGTTGGGATCCTGATGTTACCTGTTGATGTTGGGGTCCTGCAGAGACTCCAGCACATGGTCCCAACTCAGTTTATACTTCTCACACCCTAATATGTCAGGAATGATCTCTGGAAAACACAAAGGAGAATGATAAGTAATTGAAAATACAAATTGTCAGTGTTGCATTCCCACTCAGCTCATCGTCTCGCATAAGGCACTTGAAGTCTATGAGTAAGTACTAAATAAAAATTGCAGTAAGACACTAAACATTGTGAATCCTGTTTCTGTATGGCAATGGTTACGAATGACCAGGAAGTCAATAATTCAGTAGCTGAGTAGCTAACTGTAGCAATCTGGGGTCAGAACATAGTAACAAGACAAATTCACAAACAACTAGCCACAAGCAAGGGTCAAAATCACAGAGAATCAAACCAAGTACAGCTCAGAACTGCGATAAATATGGCAAGACCTCACGAAAAACAAGGCCAAATGTTCAATTCTCCTGAGAAAGAACAATCATGACAGTCATCTGTGATTTAAAGCATTTAAAGCAGTAATTAATTATGTAACTATTTGAACAATTAAACAAATCTTAAAACGAACACAGGTGTATTTTTATCACAAGATAACTTAACCATTGTTTTCTTATAGTAGTATCATCTTTGATTTTATCACAGTATAGTGGTGTTGCTTTGTATACAGATCAAATACTGAATGAATTACACATTTGGATTAAAGACAAGCTTGTTTCCTCATGAAGACGTTTTTAGGTTGAATTGACCAGTTGTATAGCGAGGCATGACATGTATAGGTATAAAAAATGAAAGAGAGAAACAATACCATCCTCAAATGTGGAATACAATTTAATAATAAACACAAGAAACACCTCTGCCAAACAATGCAGTTAACAGTAGACTACAGTTGCCAAGCAACATTTACAACACAATCTAGTATATTTCCACAGAATTTTGTTGATTTGTGCGATGAACCTATAGTGTATTTTGCAACAACTTTGAATGTTGCTTAGCTAATTTCAGAACTCAAGCATTGTTTTACAGTGTCCGTCTCAATGATGGTAACATAATTTGCTACTGTGCCCCCTTCTGGAGAACCTTAAACTTGTTAAAAGTGAGCGTGTGAGTTACAAGCCACCCACAAAACCGTTACCCACAAATGTGTGGATCTCGCTCAAAGGACTGACCTGGAAACAGTTTCAGGAGGCAATTCAGGCACTGCAGGCGCGTTTCCTCCCTCTGTTCTGGGCTCCTCACAGGCTGTGGGCCCACTGGAAGGTCACCCCCAGGCCACACAGCCTCCTGAAGAACCCTCAGGTAGATCACCCAGCACGGGGCGCTGATCAGGTGGGCAATTCCAACTTCCAACCATCTGGAGAGCAGTCACAGAGAAGAAAACAGCTAGAGGATCTTCTATCCTTGATCCCTCGAGATAACTTACACAACTGATTCTCGTTAGGTTCCAGACACACTTAAAAAACCTTAACAAAAACCAGAGAACATGAATTTACTTCAAGTGCTGTCACATGAAACATCATTCACTTCACAAAAGATACGGACACGTTTCCTGGACAATAGAACTTCTGCAGGCATTAAATCAAAGTTCATGGCAGAGCTAACCCTTGTTCCCATCACCAGGGATAGCACAAGCATGATATCACTCTATTCTAATAATTTCACATTTGGCTCATTTAAATCAGTTCTAGGAAAAGTGGTGATTTTACCATTTCAATCAAACTGTTTGAAAGCTAGAATGTATAATATAATTTATACATTTTGGGGATTTTGATCTGAGACATAGACCTCAGCGCGGCTCCGGGGGGCACATTTTGTGTACCACTTACATCTATATGTGCTTGCATACCATATATATCAATCCCTGAATTTAACTTAAATTTTATAAGATGTGATAAGATTCTAAAAGAATGTTTTGTGTACACTCTTGTAGTTACAGACAGGCCTTGTTTTCATCATTTTTGACAGCAAATCAAACAGAAAAACTGCATACGTGAACTTGTTTTAAATGCGGTTGACTTCACAATTAATGTGTAGTTAATTTTGCAATTAGACTTAAATATAACCGAACAGCAAAATAAAAGTTCTTTTATTATACAATGCACTTAGGACAGTTTAAGCCTCACTCGTACCTTATTTTCTACTTCTTATTTGCGCTGTTTTGTTTGTTTCACCATGTCTTACGTCTGTTGCACTATATGTACACTGTGGAACCAGTGCTTCACCATTTCATCTCTCTGTATACTGTGAAAAATAAATCATACTGGTTACAGAGTAAACCTACACTACCGGTCAAAAGTTTTAGAACACCCATGTTTTCTGTTTGTTTGTATTGAAATTCAAGCGGTTCAGTGTCTC
>JBBPCW010235217.1:0-14994 GCA_037974425.1 Phenacogrammus interruptus
GGCGCAGTCAGATGCAGCTTACCCTTCCAGTCCTAATCACACCCTTCTGACAGCCAATCACAGGACACACAGCATCTAGAAAATGAAATACATGACATGTGGGGAGAGGGGAGTGAGTAGTGGGCGGGATCATATTCCTTTGCGAGTGCATAAGTATGTGTTTTTGTACGTGTGTGTGTGTGTGTGTGTGTGTGTGTGTGTGTGTGTGTGTGTGTGTGTGTGTGTGTCTGCGTGTGACAGACAGAGAGACTAGCTTGCACTGTCAAAGCTGCAGTAGGAGTAGGAGAACTTCCGAGGCAAAAAGATGAACAACCTGCACTCTTATTAGGACATACAGATTTGCACAGAGCTGCAGGAACCTAGAGTAAGAGTGAAAAAAACCCTGAATTATTCAGGTTTCATGCTCGGGTAGACATTGCTGATCCGCTATAATATCATCATACAGTTGCCTAGTTCATTAGCATAACAATTAGCATAATGGAGGGGTGAGAGACTATTAATTTTTTATCTTAAAACAAACAATTCTGCAACTGAATTCATTATAGATGTCGATATAAGAGAGAAACACGATAGTACAATTATAGTAACCGCCCGTAACCAAATGAAGGGGAGAATGGAGTATAATTTTGGGCCAAGCAACTGCAACATATGACTTTTTTAATTTGTTAATTCACCCATTCGCTCATTCTGTTCAGGGAATAACAAGTTTCCTCTGAAACATCTTCATTAAAAGTTGTGCTACATTCAGTTAGGAGTGTTTTAATTCAAGTAGTGGATTCTTGTAGTAAAGTCTGCTTTAATCAAGTCAAATAGTTCCTTTTATACACCATATATAGCAACTCTCCGTGTTCCTTATTCTCTTTTGTCTTGAGGAATCAAAGGGAGATCAAAGGCGATTTCTACAGTGCAGCAGTTGCAGATCCTGCTGTCTACATCACTTGCCATTCAGCGCTGCTTTCTTTATTAGATTATTCATCAAGAACCAGACCTTTCTCTGAAAGATCGATACAGTGATGATGAATGACTTCTCCTGGCTGTTACTGAAGCTCAGCTTTCTTTTCGTTCCGAGCGCTGCGGCCATGCTTCTGCTAACAGCGAAATTGACCCATCTGATCAAGGGAAGCCTCAGTAATCCCGCAGAGGCTGAAAGTTGAGGTGGAACATGTTCTTCCTGCTAGATAGGGGGAATTCACGTTGCTTTTTTTTTTTTTTTTTTTTGGTGAAGCAAGTCAAGGATGACAAGGTGACTGACGGATGGCATTTTAGATGTGCTAACCATACAGCTAGCGGTTGTTAGGAAGAACTGTATTAGATATGCTGTTTCAGAAAAACCCTGGCAGAAAAACTACCAAACCGAAAGTGATGGCTTGAAATCCTGAGAGATGACATGCTGTCAAATTGGAGGCTGTCAAAAAATGTCAGCATTCATTTTATTTGATAAGAAAACTAATAATTTTGAGTGAAATGAATAAGTATTGGGTTTAATTTTAGTTTTGAAATACATTTATGGTATTCCTCTCTACATTGTTAAAAAAATAAGGTCCTTAATGGTCTTGGCTTGCATGCACTTGGATCATCACAGAAAGAATTTGCCACCTTTACTTGCTTCCATGCCTTTTTAGCTTATTTACATGAGCACAAGCCCAGCAGGTGGTGTCTCAGTCTCTTGAATACCCAGCGTTTTATGCTTCGGCACATGTGTCTTCCAAGCACATGCATCATGATAACTTCATCATTTTCTGTTTATACAATATACTAGAGTACATTAGTATTTTGCATATTAAAGAACATAGCAAAGTTATGAGCACTGTATGTGTGATGACTCTATACTAAGCACATAATATCATTGTTGAGTATTGTAGTATTGTATATTATTGGGACACATCATATCTTTCAAAATCACTTCCAATGTGTGCTACCTGAGGCCTACAGGCAATAGTTATCACCAAACTCTGAGAATCTTCCCTTTTAATGCTCTGGCTGACTAGTAATGCGGACGTATTCACTTTCAGTGTCTTTTTGCCTTCAGTCATGTCTTCACTTAGTGAAACGCATGCTCCATTAGCTTGCTTCGGGTGAGTGACTTGGCTGGTCGAGAACATTCCACTTTGTTGGCCCTGAAAATCTCCATAGCTGCATTAGGACTGTGCCTGGGGTCATTATCCTGCAGAAAGGTGAAGCACGTTCCAGTGTTTTGAGGTACTTGGCTGCATTTGGAAAACGTTCAGTGCATCTGAGGTCTAATAGCTGTTTTCTCTGAAAGTGAACTAACTAATACAGAAGTAATACTGAAGTAAAAGACAAATGAAACCAGTGTCTTTTTTTGTGTTTAATGTGGTGAGCATATTTGCCAGTCGATATATGTTGTCATGGGTATGAGTCAATAAACCTATAGTTTGTAACCTTGGTCAAAAGCAAGGTTCTCATGCATTGACCAAGCTGGATGAGAATTTCGTGGTCAATATCAATGCCAGTTTTAATTAGCCAAAAATACCTTTATATTACATGACATATACATGACTTTATATTTCCATCACATTTTGGAATTCTGACCAAACAGACCATGTGTTTTGTTAACACACTTCTAGCATGTTTTTTAACATGTCCATGTAACATTATTTGCAACATAAAAGACTCCTTTTTTAATTCAATAGCCAATGTGCGGCCCTATTATGTGCTATTTTGTTCTCACTGCCTCGCCAAATTGACATTGATTTTCAAATGTCAAACTATGATTTCATTCAGCGTTGAGGACGAGAGAGTAAATGATTGTTTTATTACGGCCTAAATTACATTATGTGAAACATATTGTCCTCATTTATATGATTACAGTTTCACATGGGAGAAGATTCATTTAAAGCCTGTTATACCGCAGTGAATGACCACTTTGTTTTTTATTTTTATTTTCACACAGCCTACTTCACTGCTTAAAATGTTAAGTGAAATATGATTCAGAGCTACAGCAAGGAATAAGGGTTGAAAATCAGTCACAGGCACTTACGTCTGCTTACTGCTAGCTTTATTTTGAGCCAAATTAAGAGGTGCCATGCAGTTTCACTCTACTCCAACTGGTAGAGTCTAAATTCACATGGAACCGTGTAACAAAGGCCTTTCTGAAATGACTTGTATATAACTTATCTCTTGAAATCCCATCTACACTACAAGCAAATTTATATATGTATTCTGTATATGACATCCAAAATGATTTCCATGCTTTAAACTACAGGTTTTCAACTTCAGTCCTTGTGACCTTCTGCCCTGCATTGTTTCAACGGCTGAGCAACTATTAAATATATTTAAAAAGCCTTATGAATGCAGGATCCACATGAAGTTTATAATTCACTGTAGTGAAGATTCTCAATTTGAAGTAAAGCATAACCTAGTACTAGGTTGGTTTTGGATCACACAAACCATTCCACCTCATCCCAAAGGTTTTGGATGGAGCTCCACCACTCCAAAGAACCCAGTTCCACTGTTCTACAAGACTTGAAAATGGGTAGCTGCAATTGTTTTATTAGAAAGGCTAGAATTGGCTGTATAGTGTAAGTAAAAATGGGTAGAAATATAATTTCAGAGAGATTCCACCACTGTTTAGATCAAATAGTATATAATATAATATAATATAGGATTATATTAATAGGATTATATTAACTATCAAATAGGATATAATATAGGGGCAGCTGGTGGCCTAGTACTTAAGGCATTCGCCCTGCGACCAGAAAGTCCGGGTTCGATTCCCAAGACTACTAGGCACCTCTGAGGTACCCTGAGCAAGGTACCGTCCCACACACTGCTCCCCGGGTGCTGTGTTTGTAGCTGCCCCCTGCTTCACTTGGTGAATGGGTTAAATGCAGGGGTTGAATTTCGTGCTGTTCACATTATGTGCTGTGGTGTGTTCACGTATGACCAGATTGTCACTTTCACTTTTTTAATATAGCTTAAAATCAAATCTATCGGTATATCTGTATTTTTTATTTTACTTTTTGCACCCTACCTCCACGTTTGCTCTTCTATTCTTGAAATGATCCAGTCATGTAACATTCACAGAAGCAGCACACCTGGTTCTTCTTCATGTTCTTCTACAAAGACATTCATGTGGATATCAGAATTAGGATCATCCACTTGCAACGGAAAAGTGGAGCTTAAACAATGATTAAAAAGTAAAGTGAAAATGAAAACCTGAACCACAAAACCTGCCACAATCATAAAAAAACAGCTTTCATCTTAAAGCTTTCATCTTTCTAAGAGAGAGGAGAAAGACAAGCTCCCCTCTTTTTTTAAACCTGAAAAACCCACAGATGTTTACATCCATATTTACACTTTGAGAGGTCAGTTCGACACTGTGAGTCTAGAAAGGTGTGTAACTGTCAAGAAGCCATTACTGATAAATGGAATGAGCGAAGGATAAAAAAAGAAATGAAATTTGCACTGGAACATAAAACGTGCACATCTCACATGTTTATGAAGGTTTTATACATAGGAGGCATTTGTAGTACAGGAAAACATCACAGCAGATGCCTTTGTGAAACTTAAAGTAACTGCGACATGGAGCAGGCCATGGGAGCAGCATGGATTTGCTAGCTGACAGAAGTTCACCTGAAAACAGTGTGACCAAACACAGAAATGCAGCACGTGGGCAAGCTAATCTGAAAAGACCTGTTTTCCTATCCCTTCTACTGGTAAATACATGCTCTTTGGAGAGCAAATGTGAATATTTAAAGCTCTAATACACAACCCGACGGGACTGTTGTACTTAAATCTTTTTCGAAACTTGATTGCATGATGGCATTCCAGACTCAGCGGTTCAGCTAGCCGGCCACGCTTTGATCAGCATGGACAGAGATAAAACAAAGTGTGGAAAGAAACGAGCTGTTGGCATGTACATTTATACTAACAGTAAGTCGTACACAAAACAGTAGTCTCTAGACATTTTTCTGCTATGGTTGAGTACAGCAGTAAAGTGTCAGTCTTTTTACCTGCTGCGGGGTTTAGTTTTGTTGTTTTGTTTGCTGTGTATGTGCCACCTAATGCTAACCAAGTGGTAGCAGAGTTTTATAAGGACGTAAACAACCTACAAACTGCTCATCCCCACGGAACATCTATCATCACTTTTATCATTCAACCACACAAGGCTGAAGTCAATTCTACCTACAACAGAACTCAGCCTAAACCATGTGTACAGTAGAATTAAAGATGCTTACTGAGCCGGGACCCTCTGCACTACCTCACTTGATATTTTGCATGCTTCTCATATTACACTCTAAACTTTCAATAGCACCTGCACTTTACCTTCTGACACAACAGGCACCCTCACCTCCTGTTATTGTACAGCTCACATGTGGTTCAGTTCTGCTAACTGCCTCTATTGGTGTATTATTATTCATCCTTGATTTTTTCACCCCATTCACATATACAGTTACATCGCAGTATTATCTATTTATTGTATTGTTTCTGTTGTACACCACACTTTGTTCAGTGCTGCTAACTGTGTCTTGTGTGTCATTATACTTACAATTACTTACAACATAATTACTGTGGAAGGTTTACATCCATTTCACACCATACGGTTACATTACTATATTGTCTATTTACTGTATTTTTTCTGTTCCTATATGTTGCACTGTGGCCCATGGAAAAATGTTGTCTCGTCACACTATGTACATGTACACAGCTGCTGACGACAATAAAGTAACCTTGAACCTTGAATTATAATGCTCTGTAATAGCAGTGAGGTTCAAATAAAGGAAATGAAAATTGGTGGATGCTTCACATCTAGGGGCTCTTTGATCATGGTCAATGGAAGTGCGGGGTGGTAGATTCCTAATGGCAGATTCATTTTCCTGTGTGTGTTTTTAATGTTGTTTGCTTCTTTATGGTGCGTTGCTCTCAGAAAAGTGGCTAGAGAGAGATTTTTTCCCCCTGTAGGATAATAAAAAATATGAAAGGGCACTACAACATCTGAAAGGACAGTGGAAAGAAAATAGATAGTTCATCACACAGTTCTTTTGTGAGGGCGGTCCGTTTTTTGGTAATTCAAATTAGGTTTGAAGAGGATGTATTTCAGACTGTCCTCTAAAACTGCCAGAGCAGCTTGGCTTTTAAGGCTTTCACATTGCTCCAATTAAACCATATGTTTCTTCACTGAGGCATCCAGGTTCGCTCTCATGTCAGGCCTGTCAAAGTGATGTCCAGCATCTAGTGAGGGATTATGAACACAAGTAAAATTAGGATCTACTATCCATCCCCCAGCAGCCACCCGTCAAGTCAAAGACTGTCATAAAGCACTCATACGCTCTGATTAATGCCCACTGACAAATCCACACCACTGAACCCTTTCTCTTTATTTTGGAACAAGGTCACCACCGACAACCGACTCTCCGTCTTTGCTTTTGTTTCTCGGAATCACAAACTTCCATCACACACCATAGGAGCCGTTGTACTGCCTTGCATTTTTTATGAGTCAGAATGTATTCATTCCTTAGCTCACGTAAATATTTAAACTATTTCCAATATAAATATTTAAAGTTAAGGGGAAAAAGTGTCATTCTTTGTTTTTGTTCTTTGATATACAAAGAAAACAAGAGCTCTTTGTGAATCTCATGAAACACAAGTATAAAACGAATATAGGTGTTGATATGACCATGGAATCAATTGACCACTGAATAAAGCATTGACATATTTCTTGCCTACTGTACTGGAGGCTGCCACCTTGAATGTCAATTCAGAGGCCACTTTATTAGAAACTCTCACCTAGTGCTTCAACTCAGCGACCGATTTAATTTAAACTTTCCCCCTGAACTTTCACTCACTCTCCAGTTTGTTAAAAACTCTCACCTTGTTCGAGTCGGTGGCCACTTCTTTAGAAACACCTACAATATACTTCCACTCAGTGGCCTCTTCATTACAAACATTCACTCTGAATGTCCTTTTCTAGAAACACCTAGCTTGTACTTGCACTCTGTGGTGAGTATAATTAGAAACACCTGCCTTGAATACTTACTAATTGGCCACTTTATTAAAAACTTTGCACTTCCACTCATCTGGTATTTAGGCTCAGTGGCCACTTTATTAAAACATCCACTTTGTAATTCCACTCATTGGTACATTATCTGGAGCTCCTGCCTTTTACTGGGATTTAGTAGAAACACCTTGAATGTTCACCTACTGGCCACTTTATTAGAAACGTCCATGTAGAAACCACTTTAATAAACCACCCACTCAGTTGCCCCAATTAGAAACTCCTTCTTCTCCGATTATCATCTATTTTCATGCACAACCTGACGGTCTTCCCTTTTCTGTTCGTTGCTGAACTGCTTCTGGCAACCTGCTGACCAGATATTATTGATGTGGTGGACCATTCTCAACACAGCAGTCACACAGTCAAAGTAGGGGCATATGAAATAGTGGTACGAGTGCCTCAGACACAGCAGGGTTGCTGTGCATTTTACACACGTCAATGTGATTGCGATGTTGAGAGTAGTCCTGGGGCTAGAGGTGAGCCAACACAGCACCAACAGATGGGCTGCAGTTTCTTATTGTACAGCATCAATATGAAGCTCCAACGTTAATGTTTTCCAAAAATCGGCAGCGAGTGGAGGTGCATCAAGAGCTTGTGCAGCATGAGGTCTCAACTGTGAATTCCAGTAAGAGCTTAGTGGTAGGATGCTTGCCTCTGGACCAAGAGGTCATGGGTTCGAATCCTACCTTCAGCACACCACTACTAGGTTCCTGAGCAAGATCCTTAACCCCAAGTTGCTTCAAGGACAGTGTCCCCTGTAGTTAGGGAATAGAAGTTGCTTTGGATAAAATGCAATGGTCAGGCGTCCCAGTACTTTTGTCCACATAGTGTCTTTGTGTGTCATATTGTGGGCTAAAATCGAAATATATTGCACTGCTTGTTGGTTATCAAGAGGAACTTCAGCTCACACCCATTTAACACAGTCCGTCTCTCTCTCTCTCTCTCTCTCTCTCTCTCTCATACACACACCTGCATCTGTCAACACCTCCATCTTACACAGTTCAACACACTGGCAACAGCACACCTCAAGGCTGACAGGACAGCCGGGATGACGTTCGTGACTTCACACCTGAGGGAAAAAACATACACACATTCGTAAGTATGCTGTACACCACTATCTGTTAGAAAAAAAACAACAATTCATGTAATTTAGGAAGACATTCGAAATACTGTAGCATTCCAGTGGCATGACAGACATTAAAAGATCTTAAAGAAAAGCTGTTCATTTCTACATGACCATTCCCCAACCTCTCTCCATCCCTTGGGTGAGGCCCCATACTTTCAGTGAAGGGCAAGTTTAATGCTTCAGCATACCAAGACATGCTGGACACAGTGGAACAGATTGCGACCCAGGCCTTGCAATGTCATTAAAGTCCCGGTTGGTGTAATGATTGGGCATCCCAATACTTTTATCCATATAGTGTATGTAAAGGGGCATCATCCAGAGCAACTTACAACCATTAGAGACACTGGAGACACTGAGGGTTGAGTGTTTTGCTCAAGGGCACACTGGTAAGTCATTAGGTTCACAGACAAGTGTTTTACACACTAAGCTATTACCAGTGCTACTAAAAGAGCCATGTTCTAACTGAACTCTGCCCTATACTGTGCCTCCTTTGAAAAGCAATTAGGGCTCAGACACTCTTAAGCATAAATGAGAAGTTACTGTACGCTTAATAACTGTAGACTGTACAGGCATGTAAATGTTTTGGTTTTGGGGACTTTACAGGAAAACTTATTTTAACAAATATATGCAAATCAGCTGTGTATCGTGCTTTACTGAAAAAAAATTGTTCAGGGTCAAAGATGCTTTATGGATTGCGCTGAATTACAGTAGACCGTATATGTTATGATTGTTGGGACATTGCAGAAACATTTTTAAACAAGCTATTTAGTTAAGATATTTGAACCGTATGATGTGGGAGTTAAACAGTAAGTGTAGAAACAAGGTTAGGTTAACTTCTTTTAATAAACAACAAAAACGAGTAAAATGTGGTTTCCATGGTCTATAAGTCCTTTAAGACACAATGCAGTCCCAATAAGGTGAAAGATAAGTCACAATGTTCCAAGGCTTAATATGCTGGTAAAACTGACTCATTCAACAGAATTCTCAAGCAACGAAATGTTTTAATTAAATATCTGACAAATATGTCACTGCCTGCTCGCCAGAGGAAAGAAAGTTTGATAATTCTATATGCACGCACAATATGTGTTAATTGGTGTTTTGCATCTGACAGAGCTTATCAAGCTTATTTTACGCAGGTGAAAAGAATCTGGAGGTCATTTTCCATTTTAAACAGCCAGTGTGTGCTGTCGGAACAGAATGGATAGGCACCATACAGAACACCTTCCACCTTGTCCGTGAATGCAGGGCCATTGAAAAGCACTTTCTATGTGGTAAGGTTTCCACCAGATTGCACTAGAATTTCCATTGAATTGCACCATGGTCAGTGAGCCCCAGCCTCAGTGCAGTACTTTATATGTATAGCTGCTTCCGTGAACTTCCTCGAGGATGGCAATTTAGCATTAGGGTACACAGGGTAAATAAATGGTTGGGCTGTCTAGCTTTTTCACAGTGAAATTTTGCAAATAAACATGTCTGATAATGGAAATTCTGGACTTTGTGGCAGAAACCTAAGAAGACCTTTGCTAGATATAGTCCATCACTAGCCTGACCACTTCCTGTTCCTCCCATTATGCCAAAAACAAGATGACAAAACACCAGAGGGCACTTCACCTCAGTGAATGAGGGTGAATGAAGCTAAATGGCTAGTCCTTTATGCTGGCAATATCCTTTCAATTTAAAACCTGGAAGGAATTCAATAGAAACTGACATTTTTTCTACAACAAAAAGGCTTCAGCTGGCTAGTGAACAGTTGAGTGAAGTACATAACAAATTATGTCATTGCTTCAGATTTTCATGAGCTTTGATGTCATTTTGATGCCACCGTTTGGCACCTTTGTTGCCATTGCTTTGGTTGCATTGACCTCTGAATAGGCCATCCTTAATATACAGCATATATTTAACTCAATGCTTTGAAGTCCTTGATATAATACATCATGTTTTAAGTTTTAGCGTCTCAAGCTTGAAACAAGCTTATTTTTATTATGTAAGAACGTGACTGATTCGAGTTACCATGATTTTTTATTTGAGCAAAGTGGCCCCTTATAGTCACACATGAACACACCACAAAGTGCAAACATAGGGAAATTCTTTCTTTGCATTTAATCCATTCACCAAATGAAGCAGTGGGCTGCCACTAATGAGGGGCATGTGGGTGGGGACGGTATCTTGGTCAAGGGTACCTCAGTGACGGCACTAGCAGTGTTGGGATTTGAACCAATACTTTCTGATTGCAGGGGCTGATTATAGTACATATGAAGGAAGGCCCAGTCTATTCAGTCTATTATTAATTAACTAGGCAGCTTATCCTAACCGGGGTTAAACAGGGGGTTGGATGCTAGAGCCTATTCTAGCACTTATAAGGCAAAATGTGGATAAACACCCTGGACAGGTCACCAGTCCATCATAGGGCAGACAAAGACAAACGCTCTCACACACAGTCACACCATTGGGCAATTTAACATCTCCTAATGGAAATCCACACACACTTAATCTATGTTAAAATGGATTGATACTCATCTGTTATATCAATCATGATGTCATGTTTAACTCCTTGTCAATCAAATGCATTATCCCAGCACCCCCCATTCATTCTTCAGAAATAGCAACATAGCTTCCCAGTTGGACTGGCACAGTGTTGGCTGCCAACACCACCTCTGATCCACCCCAGTAGCCGGAACTACTGACCAACATTCCACAGACTGACTGCACAAATACTTGGTCAAACTGTTATTCTCTTCAGAGCAGAAGATATAGCTAAACAATTGTTTTGCATCTTGTTACTACCAAACATATATCCAAGCCATCTGCATGCACTTATGAAGCCATGTGCCACAAGAACGAGACATTAAAATGCAATATGTCAGGAAGAGGGGGAAAAAGATAGAGAGCCTTCACTTGTCTCTTCCTAGCAATTACATACTTAGTAAAGCAGCCGAACCAGCAGTGGTTCAGCAGTAGATGCTAAAGCTGCATTCATTATCCTCTTCCCACTGCTGTGAGCGAACAACAGAGGAAGATGCTCTTCTCTCCTCTGGCAGCAGGACTGGGCAGTTGCTGGGTCAGACGCTCTCCTCATAAGCAGGAGGCTAAAGGCTGATGGAGCTTAATGAGCTGTCGCCCTCACCCAGCAAAGAACCTCCAGGCTTCTGTAACACTAAGAAAGAGGCCTCTGCCTTTCCCTTTCTCTCTCTCTCTCTCTCTCTCTCTCTCTCTCTCTCTCTCTCTAGTCTCTAAGCCTGTCCTCCAAATCAATTTTTCCTGCAGTGGCTTAGATTAGCAAGTGGGCGGAGACAGAGCGAAGGCTAGATTCGTGTCAAGACCTCCCTCAACCAGAGCTCAAAAAACTCCAAGGATCTGCACTCCGCGGATAGACGCACTACTTAGATGAGGGGAAAGAAACTGACTCGACTACGAAAATAAGCAGTGTTCACAGAACATTACTGCATGCCTGTGGATTTCAAGGAGGCAGCATAAATTGAACGGTGAAGAGATATAAGTAATAGAGAGCTGAGGATACATTTAGCAAGCCAAACCCCAAAAAATCGAATTAAAAATAAAATATGTTTGTCTCTAGTAATACAGTGATGGAAAATACAGAACTTTAAACAAATCAATCACTCACCCATACTTTTATTCCCAAAATAAAACAAGGTTATTTGTCCATTTTGCAGCTAAAGTGGACCACATACTTTACCATTTTCTAGTACCTTTTATAAAGAGTAAGAGAGAAAGAATTACTCTCTAAATCATGTGAAAACTCAGCCAAGCAGGTGAAGCATCATCCAGAATTTGAGCATTTTTCTTTAAGGATGAATTTGAGTGGGAATGGAGGTAGGGGTTCTCTTCGACGTCCCTGCTGCTAAACTGCCCAATCGATATTTAGTTTTCTCTTTTTACAGTGTTGCTGTTGTTTTAAATCTCCTGTACAGCCAGTCTTTGGGCAAATCAGATACAAACAGCATCCTATATAAAAAAAAAGGTCAGACCCCATCTACTAAGAGGGTTGCCAGTGTGGGTGTTACAGGGTAGGAGAAACAGACCCTTAAGGGAGAAATATAATAATTATTATGATATGCACTTAAAAAGCACCTACCAAATGCCAAGTAACTCATCTGCTTTTGTGCAGTACAGGTGTGTGATATGTTTAGTGTATCTTATTATACCCAAAGTTTTTAAAAGTGATTTTCAAAAGAAATTACATTTTATTAGTATAATTGCATCAGCAATTATACTATTTCTCGCAAGTTTCATTTTTATTATTGTTTTTATAGCCAGCAAAGGTGCTGCTCAAAACATCTGTTAATATCCTGTGCAGTCTGTGTGTACTCAATTTTTGTGTTAAGATCGGCTCTGTAATGTATGGGTAGAGAGGGCAGATAGTCAAGTTTTCTTTAAAATATGTGTAGGAGAGATTCTATGATGTCATGGCTAAGGTGGCTGGAAGGAGACAAAATGTGGAAAAACACAAACGCAGAGAAAAAAACACAAACAGATTCCAAGATGCTAAAGCTCAGGTCAGTTATAAAAGCGTGTGTCACTGTTTGTTGTGGTTAAATTAAAAGTAATCAGCCCATACTCGCAGCTACACATTCAGTCATCCTTAGCCATGAAAGGCTTGGAATGAGGCAGCAAATTCAGACTCCCTCTGTGGATCAGCGACAGTGTGCCAGCTGCTGACTGCTAACAGAATCAGAAGAGGGTCCTTGAGAGTTTTTGTGACACACACTTCTATTTTGCCCATAAAACCAATGTTTGTGTGCCTCCAAACATTAGCAATAGCAGGCACACATTCACAGATGAAATGCATTTAGTTATATATTGTCACCCCTGAGCATCGTAGCCTCCCTGTAGGCCCAAGCACGCCCAAACACTGTGCGCCGCCATCTTAAGAAGTCCAAGCCCTACCCATGTCCGCTCCTGATTGGAGGGCACGTCCACGTTCTTACTGGTGATTTGTTCGGAGAAAAATGTCACTCAGGTGCAATGAGGGGAAAAAAAAGGAAAAAGAAAGAAATAAAGAAACACACACACAACCAAATAGGACACAAAAAAATCACCAATAACTTCACCAAAAGTAATTCAAACACTACACTCCAAATACTGGGTCCCCTCATGACCCCCGTAACATGTGCAAGCTATTGAGGTCACACTGCTGCTTCATTTATGTTATGCCAATGCCAAGAGACCCTATTCGGGCATCTGCAAACTTGCCAGCTGCAAAACAGCTTTAAGACTTTCACTGACTTTCTGTGATAAAAATAAGTTTCCATCAAATTGACTTTTATTCATAAATTGCTCAATCAATCAATCAATCAATCAATCAATCAATCAATCAATCAATCAATCAATCAATCAATCAATCAATCAATCAATCAGTCGATTCAGAGCCCAGATGAAAATCATCACATAAATGATATAAAATATGCAGTATATAAAACTACTACTATTATTATTATTATTATTATTATGATTGTTATTATTATTATTATTATTATTATTATTATTATTATTATTATTATTTATTAGTGATATAAACAATAATGAAAGATGACATCCTTGTTCATAAGGATGTAATTTCCTTATGTAACTTTTGGTTTATTGATAAAATTAGGTCTTTATTTCTATTTAATTCACATGTTATGTGCTTTGGTTAGGCAAAGTTTCCCATAACCTACTTTTTCTTTTTTCAGCGTTGTAACTGTTGGAGCTTTTACAGAAGAGATCACGCTTTTCTGCCATAGAGCCATTTGAGCACTTTTCGGTTAGAAAGCCTGTGGCCTTCTCCTGAACACCCTTTGCTTTAAGTGCTGAAAAGTGGCAGCATTCCTTTTAAAATGCTTGTGTCTCCTCCTCTGTTCAGCTACACCTCTCTGCGTTTCAACTTGTTTGTTGTAAGCCACATTTCCCAAAGGGACATTTTGTTGCTCTTTGATGAAGATTCTAACTCCATATGAAAGAAAATAGCTATATGTGATGATGGAGAGATAGGAGTTTAGCTGTGGATGAACATTACTAGTGTGGCATAGTTTGACTTTGCTGAGATCTCTGCTAAAACTCAGGAGGGGATTTATGCTGATCGCTCTGTGAGCAGGAAACACTTAAGCAAAAACTTTTTTTTTTCATCTGATCTCATTGAATGTCTAGGCATAGGTCTTAAGGAGATCTTTTTTTCATTTTTCTTTTTTGTGATAAGGGAGATATGTCACATTATGTTACATTCATGCATACATTTGTAATCTTTCCATTCATCCTTTTACTGAGCTGGTTATTCTAAGACTGGGCACAGAAAAGTTTCTGGAAGAACATGAAGAAACTCCACACAGAAAGCTCCCAGATTCCCCACTGGGAATCAGACCTAGTCCAGTACCACACAACCTTTCCCAGTTCAACAATAACCAAAACAACTAGATTCATTTCTGTGAGAAAATGCCAGATGTGATTGCGTGGTTGCTCCAAAACCGGTTTTGGAGACACAGAAAATTGGGTTTATGAGCAAAAAAGGCTTGTGTTAAACAAATTTCTTATACCATGGATTCAAACTTCTATATTCATTAATGGTAGAGCGCCTACTGCTATACCGTTGGAGGGTATGAACTTGTCAGCTCTTATCAAGCCATTAATGGTTAATTACGGCTGAACCCATAGATGCATTCATGGCCTGATTATTCTTAATTAAACCACAACAAAATGTGATGCACGTCTTTTTTTATATAACTGACCGGAGCTTTAGTTTCTTTAATTCTGCTGTGCGTTTTGTTAACGATAAAAGTGAACATTTGTCATACGTGAACACACCACTGCACACAGTGTGAACAGCACGAAATTCCTCCTCTGCATTTAACCCATTCAC
>JBBPCW010236056.1:0-14983 GCA_037974425.1 Phenacogrammus interruptus
TGTTTTTCAGTTAAATAAAAGGCTATTTTTGCTATATATTTAAACATTGAGGATTTCTTTAAAAAAAATGTCAAAGTCTCGTCTTGTGAACCCAGTCTCATGTCTCGTCTCGTCACACCCCTAGTAAACACATATCCATACTGTACAAACTGAACTGCTGCAGTGCTAGAATGTAAAATACTGATGTTCCCTCCATTTTCTGTACTGTACTTCATGCAAGCGAGTTTTCTTTGGTATGCGTTGGTTGTTTTACCATTCAGGTTCTGATTGCCTTGCTTACTGGCACACCCAAACACAAACAACCAGCACGGGGAGAAGGGGACAGGCGTTTCTACAATCAATTCTTAGTTTGGTTCTCAGACAAAAACCACAAGAGACTGAAGGCGCAACTGCTGAACCGCATATAACCAGGGCCTTACTGTGTGTGTGTGTGTGTGTGTGTGTGTGTTTGCTTTTGTATGTGTGTATTTACTACTACATATTTTATTGTGAATATTTTGTGAATCAGAGGTTTGATAAGTGTCATATAGAGTAAATGTGTTTAAAAATGTGTTTTTTGCATATTTCTTTTATTAAAATCTGCAATAATGCAGTACATGTTCTGTAAGGACAACATTCACTATATGCTCCGAAAAACAGAAAGTTTTTATCAAGTTTATCAAGAGGACAATATCATCATATTGCGCGTGTGTGTGTTATGGGAGTCATTGGGATCCATACACTGTCTGAAAAGCCCTGCCTTAGATTAATAGAAACTATTGTAAAAACCTAACAAATTCTTGTACCTGAAAACCAGATCAAACAGAGTAAAACAAGCCTGAGGAGCTGCTGGGCCGAAGCTTGGCAGAGTCTGTGCAGGGTTAAACCTTGAACACTAACAGGTTGTTTGAAAAGGCTGGGCTTATTCAAACAGTGGTGGGAGAGCGAGGGATCTGGCTGCGTGAAACACGCTTAAGGTGCAGAGTGTCAGCCTGACGACTCCCATCTGGCACCTAATGGCTTTCATGAGCCTAAACAGCACTCAAGGAGCAGAGCTTAACGTGCGAAAGCTGAACATTAGTGAAGGCCAGGGAATCTTACACTGTAGCTACAATAAAGTTCTGTTCTCCCTGGTTAAAACAAAACTGACTGACATAGAGATTCAACACGCCTGGGGATTTTAGTAAACATACCTCATACATTTACAGTACTGGGCAAAAAACTAGATTTAAAACCTATGTAGCTCAGCATTAGAATTAGAATATCATTAATACAGCACATTGTGATTTCATTTATGTTTGTTAAGATATTTGCTTAAATATCCATAGGCTTCTACTCACGGAAGCCCAGCATTACATTATTGTTTTCATCAAACACCTCAAATACCTGGTTCTGCTTAATTAATGTTTAATTAGTTAAAAATAGGAGTTCCACAAATCCGTGCAAAGACTGGAGGCATCAAATGAGGTCCACAATTTCTTGTATTTTAATGTAGTCTTGATGAGCTGTTCTCCAGGCTCCCTGAAGGACTGTTTCTATTTTTGATTGTTTAACCTTGATTGATTTCTTTTCACCTGTTTTTATTTGGTCTGTTTGTTATGTTTTGAGTTTGATTGAATTCCATTTGAACATTTTCAGTCCCTTAATGTACTGTAAACGCTCGGTTACACTGTAAATGACCCTCAGTGTATCTCTGAAAACAAACACTGAATGATTGACTGATTGAAATGAGCAAGAGAAAGGAAGGGGGGGGGGGATCAGAAAAACACTGCAAACCTTGAATCAGTTACTACATTCACTTTCCCAGCAGTCAAAAATAAAGTGAAAAAGAAGTGCCCTAGAGTCAAAATAGGGTGCGTGGAAAATGACTGTAAATGTATCATATTATTGAGAGGATTAAACCCTGGGAGATTCAGTTTTTTCGGACAGTGAACCAGTATAATGCCAGATAGATCTATTTCATTTAATTTGACTTACTTAATGACTATTGTCTTGGGTCGACTCAAAGGCACATTTCACTACTATGTATGTGACAATTGAATCTGTGTATTGAATTGGTGTAAATTAGGTTCTTTATTTACTATTCCTCCTAATTAATGTCAAAACAAACAACCATTTGGTCACTTCATCCATTACCATCACCAATATACTCAAGTTTATACCTGTGGAAACTGTAGCTGGCTCTGTGATTATTAGGCTTTCCAAAGCCTGCTGAACTGAAAGTCCCTGTGTTTTATGATGAGACGCAGAATGAAAGTCAGATGAACCTTTATGTGCTCATCAAATAAATGGATCTTACATGAAAGTATCATTAAAGTGTGTGGGGGAAGCACAGGGAGGCTCTAATCCATCAGTGAAGGAATGTCTGAGTATCTTTGTAATAGTGATGGAACGATGCTTTTAAACATGAAAGACAGGCACAAACTATTAGTCGCATTCCTCCGAGAGCGAGTTAAAAACAGATAAAAAGGGAGGAGGCAGTGGATGGATGGTTCCCTCACATTGTGGCTGCAGCAATTAAAGGGGAATATTTAGTGCTGGAGAGGTCTGGTTCCCCTCGGCTGTCTGTGATTACAGAGGAGGACAAACGTTTTTATGAAAGCCGGCCTAGAATCAAATGTGTGTTTTAGATTGTCTTGGTCCCCAAACGACCATCTCCTCCAGCCCACAGCCGCCGAGGAGCTGCAAGAAACATTTTCTTCTCTTTTTGTACTTAAACGGCTCCTGAAAGATGAGTTTCAAATATTTCCCCCAGGGTGAGTTCATTCAAAGTATAACTCAGCTATGTTATTTCAGAAGAGCCCAAAATGGAGGGAGGGAGAGAGAGAGAGAGAGAGAGAGAGAGAGAGAGAGAGAGAGAAAGAGAGAGACCATGAGAGAGAGAGAAAGACAAAGAGGGAGGATATGCGAGAAAGAGAGCAAGAGAGAAAGAGACAAAGAGAGCAAGAGAGAGTGAGAAAGACAGAAAGAGAGAAAAATGAGAGAGAGAGAGACAGAGTGCGAGATAAAGCGTGAAAGAGTAAGAAAAACAAAGAGAGAGACAGAGATGGAGAGAGAGAGCAAGAGAGAGCAAGAAAGACAGAAAGAGAGAGAAATGTGAGAGACCGAGTGAGAGAGAGAGCGCGACAGATTGAGAAAAACAGAGAGAGAGAGAGAGAGAGAGAGAGGTTTTAATCCTGTAAATGCTACTGTGTCTGGGTATTAGATATAAAGCCACTTTGCGAAGAGAAAAAATGCCTAAATTGTGCTCTCACACCGTGTACAGACAACTGCAAGGTGTTATTAAAGATTAGTTGGGAAAAACTTCTAAAACAACCATTAAGTTTAATAGCTGTAACAGATCATAATATTTCAGACCACCATGAGGTCCCGGAACACTTAAACATGTGCTTATAGGTGGGTTTCCCAAAGCTAAACAAACAGCTTCTAAAGTGTGGGTGGAAGCAGTATTACTGGACCTATCGGGCCCACGCTATTCATTCATTTAGTCACTGGCCCACCAACAATAACTCAAATGCACCTTCAGTAACAGATACTTTTTAACTAAGCTGGACCATCTGGAAAAAAATCAGTATTTTGATTTTACTGCTACATGTTGCAATTGTGATGCTTTTCACTATACCAAAGGGCCCATATCGTCACTTTTCTAGAGAAAAGAGGCTTAAAATCAGTAAAGATTGTTTCAAATGGTGCGTTTACTGGCTTCATCCACACAGTCCACATGTAAAATGTAAAAATAAGCAACCAAAATAAGAAAAAAAAATGTAGAAAACAAACTTAATCAAATTTCTAATGAGTACCCTTACCTACAAGGTGTTTTTAAGCCTTCTGACCTTGTCTCAAGTTCTCTCTCTCTCTCTCTCTCTCTCTCACATTTCTCTCTTTCTGTCTTTCTCGCTCTCTCTTGCTCTTTGTATCTTTCTCTCTCGCTTTCTGTCTCCCATATCCTCTCTGTGTCTTTCTCTCTCTCACACATGGTCTCTCTCTTTCTCGGCCTCTCTCTCTCCCTTCCTTTGGAAATACCAATGTAAGAAAATACACCAGCATATTAGTGTATGTAAAGTGGGTTAAGATTTCATTTTTCTATTGTCTATTGTTTTATGTAGATGAGATTCTGTTTTTTTCCCTCTCTGAAGTTGACACATATCAGCCCCATATTTAAGCGAAATTCAAGGTTCAGCCCAGCAAAAACAGCTGCCCTGGCACTGCTGCACACAGGCTGGTGGTTTTGGTCAGAGTTGCTTATATGAAATAAAAAAAAAACAGCAGTAGTGGCACATTTATTAGAGATGATTTGCATCAGTGTTGTTTTTATTTTTGCTTCTGTTGCTGCAGGCTGCACATAAACTGCAGTTAAAAGTGAGCACGCATGCACACTATGGCAAAACTTGACCCATCATGATACTTAGTCCAGGCTCTGAACCTGACCAGTTACCTGTTTTTGTTTGTTAAGCCACATAGTGACCTATGTATGAATCATTTAAGCATAACAAAGCACATCTAATCCTGAACCAGTGAAGAAACCAAATGATTCCAGGTGATCAGGAGGTGATCAGTATACTGGTGGTGCTGAATACTGAGTGGTTGGAACACTTTTATCTAGGTACCTTGTATCTTTAGGCACTTTGAAGTCTCTCACAGTAATCTGAGAGGTTCCAGATCTGTATCCAGCTTGTTCTGGCATAAATTAAGCCATGCAATTAACCATGTGATTGAGAATAAAGACTCTTCAAATAATACTGATGTTTTTCAGGAGACAGAAAAGTGTCAGGACAACAAGCAGCTTGCACGGCCTGAATGTCTGAAAGCTGCTGCAGAGTTAAAGAACGGGCTTGTCCTATAACCTCTGAACTATACTTTTGGTTTTCTGTCTAATTTCACTTTAAAATTAACATGATTATTTTATATGATGCTCATAATCTAGTTGTTGTATTAGTGGGCATGATTTAGTGAACAAAAAGGGTTTAGATAGCTCTTCAGGACTTACTGTATTGGGAACATAAGGCAGGCCATAGTATTTCTGCTGCATATCGATCAGGATATCTGTTGTTGATCGACTTTGGGGTTTGCCATGATAAGCCTGGTCCAAGGCTGCATAGAAAATCTGTAACAGAGAAAGAAGAAATGAAGATATACTCAAGACAGCATGATAACATCACCTCAAACTCCTGCTCAGTTCATTTATGTAGGAAAAAAAGATATAGGTCTGCACAATATGTTGTCTGTTAATTGTTATCACAATATCTGTCTCTGCAATATGGATATCGCAAAAGACTGCAACATGCTAATGAGCCTTCAACCAACCAGTGTTTCTGACAGTGTAACCAAACACTTGATGGGTTTGTGTACCAAAACGATTTTATAATTCATTCAGTCATACATGACCATTTTCTTATTACATAATTAAATTATGAATTAAATTTTTGTTTTAGAAGTGTTTTTTAAGGCTGATATGTTAATGCTCTCTTTTCTGATTGGCTGCCTTGTATTGGAGCTGATTTAAAAGGCAGCACAGAGCTGAAACACTCCTTAGAACTTTTGTAACATCACAAAACCTTGTGTGGACAAGGCAATAACTAACTTCCTTTAACTCTTTTAAATTAAATAAAAGTGAAGAGATACACCTTCTAATATACTGAATGGCATCATGATCACAATATGTAGCAACAAAATGGTAATACTGATATTCTGTAGATATCGTGCAGCCCTACAAAGGAAGTAGCCAGTGTGTGTGTGTGTGTGAGAGAGAGAGAAGTACCTGAAGCTGAGTGTCAGCAGCACCACACACCTTCTTGGACTCACAAAGACGAGCTACCATGCTCTGTGGCAAAGGCTAGAATAAATCAGAGATTTTAAACAACTATTAAAGATTAACAGAAACATCTCTGAATATGAAGACACTAGGCAGGCGTTGCTGAACACTGCAGGAGTGAGGCACACATTACCTGTCCTGTCTGATAGTGACGAGCAAACTGGTTAATGACGCGATAATCAGTAGCAAAGTACTCCATTAAAATAGAGGGAACCTCTGCAAAATCAGTAGCACATCTTGTTCCTTCAACAACAAAAAAAACAACAACAAATATATACACATTCAGGGTGACCTTAAAAACATTAACAACATAGAAAGTATCAATCAAGTGTCTTAGGGAAACATAGACGAGCAGTCATTTAAACAGGTCACATACAAACTTTTACACTAAAGCATGATGCTTTATTCGTGCAATATGAGTAAACACCAGGCCTCAAAATGATTCACTTCTTATTCCTTATGAAAAGGTCCAAGGAAATGAATCAAAGTGGCAAATTTCACTATACATCGATGTTTTTCACTGCAGTGCCATAATTGAGAAAATAATTTAAAAGAACACTTAAAAAAAAAGTGTATTTTCAAACTGAAGAACAGATAATGAACATTTTTTCTGACATTTCAAAATAAAGACTTTTATTTTGGTAAAATAATCCATGTCCCTTCAGTATTATTATTCTCAGTCGGTGAAGCATTTTACCAATGAAGGAATAATAAGGAAAGGCTTCTGAAAAAAGATCCCAGTGTATCATACCAGTGACATGCTGAAAGCGAGTACGTCCAAGCATGGAGTGCATGGCGTGGCCCATCTCGTGGAAGAGGTTCTCCATCATGCCTGGCGTCAGGAGGGTGGGGGCACCGCGTGTTGGGTGAGGAAGGTTCAACATCAGCACCACCACTGGCAGCTGATACTGCCCATCATCCAGGAGACGCCCCCCACGGATAGTGAAGTGACAGTCCTATGGACAGGAGAGCAGAGCATTTCTATTGTGCCTAGAGCCTATAATGCAACTGAGACTGATCTTTCATTGATTATATAGTAGTAAACACATGGCCTTTTAAGAACAATGAACCATTACATTAATATTAACTAGTGCTGGGCCATTAATATTAACGCGCTGCGTTAACGCAAGACTCTTATAGTGCGATAAAAAAAAATATCACCGTTAATCTATTCACAAAGTTGAGTTGGGAGCTGGGTCTGTACTACGCAAGCTATGACGACTTTCACCTTGATATTTACTCTCTTTCTCTCTGTCTGTCTCTCTCTCTCTCTGGTTCGTGACTTTTCCGGATTGCGCCCGTTTTAAACCTGTCTTGCTCTCTCTCTCGCGCGCGCGCTCTCTCTCTCTCTCTCGTTCGTGACTATTCCGGAGCGCACGGATCATCTCTCTCTCTCACTCTCTCCCTTTCTCTGTCTCTCTCTCGTTTCTGCGATCATCTCTCGCTCTCTCTGTCTCTCTCTCTCGTTCTTTCTGTATCTCTCTCCCCCTTTCTCTCTCTTTCTCTCTGTCTCTCTCTCCCTCTCTCTCACTCTTTCTTCTGTCTCTCTCTCGTTCCTGACTTTTCCGTATTTAAACCTCGGGTTAATATTTATATTTTCTTTAAGGGCAATGTATTAAACTGAGTTCCAAATGAAATTAAAGTGATCTGGGAGAACATTTGAAGGCATATTTATGGTTTACATATAAAAACAGGCATTGGGATGATTGGGGGGGGGGGGGCAAATTCACCTAGATTTCAAAAATTCATCTATGCCCATATTATATGAGACTGTAACCTAGATGTTATTTTTTCTTCAAGCTCCTCTTATTACATTTCACACGACCGTTTTCCAACCTCTCTTTAGTTCTTAAAATAAAACAGGCTGTTTAATTACTATGCCTTTAAGACTGACAAACATCTTCCTTCTGTTTCACTTTGTGCCACTGATGTTTGATGGGTTTGTGTACCAAAAAGATTTCATAATTCATCATAATTCATTCATACATGACCGTTTTCTGATCACATAAACTATGAATTAAACTGATTTGTGTTTGCAGCAAAGTTTCTGGACTGTGTGGACAGAGCAAGAAATAACTTACTTCAAGCCTTTTAAAGGGAAACGCCATTAATACTGAATGGCATCACAATCACAATATGTAGCAATAAAATGGAAATACTGATGTTCTGCACGTATCATCCAGCTCTACTAAGGAAGTATTTTATTCCTTAAAATAAAACAGGCTTTTTAAATTATTAAGCCTTTAAGACTGATATGTAAATGACTTTTGTTGTAATTGGCCGCCCTGAACTTTGTCCAGGCTACAACACTCCCTATATCTTCAGTGTGAATGAGCATGGCCAACCTGTTCTAGGCTCTGTAATGACATCACAGAAAAAATGAATTTAAAATGGGCTGTTATTATAGCTTACGTTGCATATAAAGACAGTATGCACTAGGGAATGCACAGAACTTAAAAGTTTACATACTACTTTAATTAAAAAGTGTGCCATGTTATGGGCCCATTATGGTCATGCCTATATCTGTCAGAAGAGGTATCTGAACAGAGCTTGGTTTTGTCATAAGTTTAGAGAATTGGGATCCATAAAACAGTGAAATATGTAAGCTGTGCTCTACCTGATGAGGCTTTTCTGGTCTATAAAAGAAATCACAATAGATGTATCCCAGCAGTCCTTCAGTTTCGTGCACCACTGCCTGAGGACATAATTCAACATAACAAATCAGACATCAGTGTCAACAACCCTGAAGCTCAACTTGTGCAAAAATCTTGAGTCACATCTCCAAATATGAGCCAGCCCTTCCTGCATTTTAATGTAGTCTTGAGGAACAGTTCTCCAGGCTTCCTGAAGGACTTTCAATGACTTTCAATGAGATTTTTCAGTCCAATCTCTGAACATGACCAGTTTCAGAGGAAATTACGTATGAATCATTTAAGAATAACAAAGCACATCTCATGTAGCTTAAGGACTGAATCAGTGAAGAAACAGGTGCAGATGATTCCAGATGATCAGTCGGTGATCAGTATACTGGTGGTGCTGAATGCTGAGGGTTTGGAACTCCTTTATCTAGGCTCCATGTATCTTCAGACATTTTACATTTACATTTACATTTAAATTTTGTAACCTGTTGTAGTAAAAAAATTGTTCCCTGTTCTTTAATTTAATCCACTCAATGTGCCAAAGAAAAGACAGTTTGACAGAAAATAGTAAAACATAATGATTCAAATGAAATATAGAAATGAGGGTGGCTCAACCCTTTTGCACTGTATTGTAAAAGTAATTCTTTTTTATAGTCCCAGTTCCAGTAGACTACAATTACAGCATCTAGGATCTGGATTTGTACACATTACCAGTTTGCGTACGTCCTCGTTCCACACTTCTCCTGCACTGGGCTGTTCAGCCAGGAGTGATACGCCAAAGATCTGAGTAAAAAGACTGTTCAGACCATCCATACAGGCTCCCAAAGAGAAGTAAGGGCTGTACAAACTCGGCTCAATGTTGAACCTACAGAAGACACAAAACGCCCCAGAAAATGTCAATCAGAATTTTTAAACCTGCTGCATTCAGACAGTAAATACATAATCAACCACATATTTTTTTACTCAAGTTTTACAGCAACAAAGCAATATCATGGAAAAATAATGAGTTTCCTTCCATAAAAACATTAACTGTAACATGTTAACACTGTTAAACTTTTGAAATATCCCGTTCTGTAAACTGTTTTAAATCTACGGATTTGATGACCTCATAAAAACAACTCCTGTGTGTACACAAACACACAAACATGCACACACAACATGTATATATAAATCCAGACAAATCTAGATTATCTCTAACACAGGACTACTAACAAAAACACTAATAATTTACATATACCGATCTTAAAGTCAGAGTAAAAAAAAAACATTTCTGTTTAAATGTAATAAATAATGACAGATCGGAACACGTCACGTTTTACAACCACACAAAGTATTTTTTTTTTGGGGGGGGGGGGGGGGGGGGGGGGTTATGGACCCTTTAAAGAGAGGCTCAAGACTGGAATACACAGGGGCCTGATGTGTATCTACTTTTCTGGCTTTTTGTAGCACAGGTACAAATGCTTGTCTTCCTATATAGTAAAATAAAACAACATAAAATTGCACAAAAATGAAAACTGTATTGCTGATAATGTAAGTGCTTTTTCTAAAGACTCCACATAACTTTATTCCACTTGTACAGGCCTCTGACATCCACATCTGTACTTTCCTCTAATATTGCTGAATATAAGTTCAATAAGTACACTTTAGAAATACCCAAAGAGAATGAGAATAGGCCAAAAACACATCAAAATCTAAAATATCACATGAACTCGAAGCTGAGGACGCCTCTTAAATGTTTCGGAAATGTTTCGGCCTCATCTGACAGCAGCGAAAAAGAAAAGCCCAGGCTTAACGACTACAGCGCACTTCCTTTCCTCCCTTATTCAGACAGAACTGCTGCCAAAACGTCTGTGTTGAAAACAGCTCTGAGGTCCCACAAGAGCAGGAATGCCTGTAATAAAAGGCCTTTAACATGTCTGCCAGTGCAGCTCGGCTTCTGCTGAAGGACTGACCGGCGGAGCCGGAGCGTAGTTCATTAATACAGAGCTGACGAACAGAGTCCCCACTCTGTGAGCCAAACCTCCAACAAAGGGCTTCAGCAACAGCCTGGGCTGTTTAACAAGGAGGACCTTTCAGGGGACACATGACAGGACCAAGAGGGTATCTGGACTCCTATGAGAGAGAGGACTGATGACTTCATAACACTTATAAGGCTGCACAATATACCATCTGTTAATAGTTACTGCAATATCCATCTCTGCAATCCTGATATGCAAATTAGCCTCTAATCAATTTGACAGGGCAACCAATCACTGCTCCAGATCAGTTTCTGGGTGCTCTGTGTAATTAAAGTCTTGATGAAGTCCAACAAAAGTAAAATAATTTTGATCATCTTTAAGAATTAAGATTAAGAGATAAGGCCCATATTTCATTGTTCTCTAACACTTCATGGGTTTGTGTACCAAAAAAGATTAATAATTAATAATCATGATTAATTATTACATGACTATTTTCATCCAGATAATTAAACAGACTGTTTCATTACTGTGCCTTTATGGTTGATATATGTAACTGGTCTTATATCTGATTGGCTGATCTGTTTTTCAGCTTATACAAAAAAACAGCAAGGGGTTGAAACACCCCTTACAACTTCAGCATAAATGGGTGGAGCTTAACTGCTGTAATACAGGGATATATTGAAATGTGTGGCTTAAATGACATAACAATAACTGACTCGAGAAAGGTTTGTTTTTCTGCTTAGTTTCCATATATGAACTGCATAGACAGGGCAGCAAATATTTACAGACATTAAGCCTTTTTAATTCCTGAAAAGTGATGATTTGGGCCCTTTATTCCAATAAAAGGCATCACAATCACAATAAGTAGCAGTAAAAAAGCAATACTGATAATCTGTCCATATTGCGCAGCTCTATAAAAACACCAGTCAATTTCCAGGGGAGCAGTAAATGTGCAACAGAATCAGAAAACTTCATTGATCCTGGAAAAAAAATTGCTTATGCAACAACTGCGCAAACCCAAGAACAAAATAAATCAGCTGCACAATATGGACAAAATATCAGTATTGCAATTTTCCTGCTACATATTGTGATTGTATAAATTGTAAATATTGTATGGTTGTCTGTGATGAATAAAGAATCTTTATTTCCTGTATGGCAACTAATTAGAGATCCCATCAAACTAAACTCACCTCTCTGCACGTATGACGCCGCTCAGGTATGGGTGGTCCCACGGCATCAGAGCCTACAGAGCAGAAACAGGATGAACTGAATTTCGGTCACTTAAAATGCACACAATTCGTCTGCTTTAGGACGGCGTGCAAAGGAGGTGCAAGTCAAATGCTTACTGGATTTCTGGGATTAAACTTGGTCTTCATCTCTCCCATCATTTTTAAGTCCTTTTCAGTTCTAGTGAATGAAAACATTACACATCTGTCATTTCAGCAGCAGCCAAATGACCTGTTAGTTCACGAGGACACCTAGTGGAGTTAGAGAGTAATGACACTCAATAACATGGAAAAACTCTAGCAGCTAAGAAAAAGATTCACATTTAACTGCAAATCCCCCTGTCCCCATACACCGCCCCCCCCTCCCCCTTTAAGAGGATTTTAGTTTCACTTTTATTTTATTTTTTAGATTTTAGTAATGCTCTCCTCATTTCGTAGCTGTCTGTTCTAGCTAGATCTTCCTCAGTCACATAATGGCAAGGTAAGGCAAATGTATTAGTTGAGCACATTATCATACACAGAGGCTTTCATTGCGCTTTACAGAGATAAAATAAACACAAAAGCATAAAAGTAAAAAATAAAAGTAACCACAAAAGAATAACAGTATGATTGCAGAGCAAGCTAAACAAAGGTGAATCACATAATATAAAAGAATGCAGATAAAAATAAATGAATTTGTGCAGATCTCACTGGTAAGTTCTTTTTAAAACAGGTGACGTTCTGAGCAGATCTTATCTCCATTATTCCAGTGGGGGCAACATAATGGCTAAATGTCATTTCACTCGGTTCAGTTTCAGATCTGGACTCCACTAGCTGTTCAGCCCCAGATGATCTAAGAGACCATCCAAGCTGATTTATTATCAGATATCTCAGAAATATCTGATTTGCAACCCTCTGAACTCAATTCTGTATCTGATTGGAATCCAGTATGATAACATGACAATTGACACAAAACCTTTGAATTTACCAATGTGTTGATGCCATCCATCAAGCTGGGTGAGGCTTGCACTTGCATATTACTTCAAAATGATGCTAGTGCAATGTCACTCGACAGCTCAACACACTTGGATGAGAACATTAACTGACTGTATTGTTAGACTGAATAGGAGCCACTCAGAAGCCCCCAGAGGCTTTAATTGTTTGCAAAGATACAAAGACATACACCTCTCTATTTATCCATTACATACTTAACCCACAATGTATGAAACAGTTAGGACCTTAACGTGACAAAGACTAAGTTCTGTTTTCACGTTCCATTACAACTGGATGCAGCTAATAAAAATGAGCTGAATGTCAAATTTCTCCTTTTGCATGGCATCGTTAATGTTCCTCCTCACTTTAACAGAACACAAAAATAGGAGGTCCTACCTGTCTTTGAGCTTGTCTGTCAAAAGCTGTAAGAATTTTGTCACAGTATCTGCAAGGAGAGAAAAAACACTTAAAATGGCACATTCTGGGATAAATTATGTCTGTGATGGTGTTTCCACACAATAAAGCAGAAAGTACACATGGAGAGACAATAAAGAAGGGAAAGACTAAGGTCTGGAAAGAAAAAAAGGACTGGAAAGAGAATAATGGCCTTACCCGGGCTTCTGGCCATGGTTCCTTTCAATGCCCTGTGAGCATAAGACTCATAGCCAACCAGCCTGGCCAGTCTATTTCTGCAGGACAACAGTTCTTCAAGGGTGTGCATCATTTCTTCATTTGGATACAGGAAAATCCTGTAGGCCACTTCCCGAACCTAAAATGAAAAAGACTCTTAGGAACAGATTTTCGTTGTTTTCAATGAGATTCAACAGGCATTTCAAACATATGTTTAACAGGTCAATACTGAAACCAATAGAAAAAAATATATTTTACACAGCAAAATGTTTCAACAAATTAAGGCAAACAAAGTTAAAGCTGCTGAGACACCATATTTTGATGGATATCTAAATTAAATGAACTCACAACATGCAGGCTGCCTGTTTAGCTATTTCCTAAACCATTGATAAGAAACAGTTAACTACAACAAATACAAACAATGCAGTTTTAAGACTCACCAGATCATCTGCTGTATCGGCATGTAAACCTCCAATCTGAATATACTTTCCTTCATTTGTGAAATGCTGGTGAATGTGGTTAGGGAGAGCTCTCCTCTCTATTCTGTTTGGTGTGTGGCAGCCCATCAGAAACTGATTATTGAGATCCAGGAGTCGGACATTCAATTCAACTGCCTCTTTTCTCTACAAAAATAAATAATAAAAATTATATATATGCATAAATATGCACACACAAACTTATCTATATACACCTATCTTTATATATACATACATACATATATATATATATATATATATATATATATACACACACAATTTCAACTGTATGACAAAACCCTAATCAAATCAAAATAATCTGACCTGCTTATCATCCAGGTGGATGCCACTTATCTCAAAGTCAAACATAAACAGCTCTGCCACTCTCCTTTACAAAAAAGAAGTAAATATTGATTATCAAGCAAAACATGTCTCAAACATTCATTCATATTCATATCATCATAATGCTAGTGATGCTCCTAAAAATGATTCAACTGTTTACATTTTTATAAATGGTAACATTTTCTAGCTGTAAAACCCAACTGCAGCTGCTAGAAGTCAATAGCCATTCAAATAACACAGTTTCAGTAAAAAAACACAGAAAGAATCTGGGCTACTTGAGAGACTATTGAGTTCTAGTGTGTGTTGGCAACTTCACAGGTGAAGTTCTAAACTAATGAAGCAAGATCTGGTCTCTAAACATGAAACATGTCTCGTCAGATTGACCATATCAGGGCTGAAGGGAAAATTGTCTCATTTTTTTCCCACTGAACTACTCCTTTAAAAACACAATATCAACAGGTTAAGACGCACCTCAATTCTGGATCCAGCTTAGCCACGACCTCTTCATTGTCCAGCAGGTTCTTTAAACTCCTACATAAGTCTACGTTTGTGTTGAGCCTGGGGTAGAAAGAAATCAGAAGTTCACACCAAAGACTGACCGCTCCGAGTTTTCTAAACAGTAAAATCATACATACTTCTCCACTGTGGTGCCAATTTTTATGCACGTCTTCTCCGCTGCTTCTCGGTAGAGTGGGTCTGGGTGGGCCACTTTGATAAAGTCTGCCTATGAAAAAAAACAAGACACTAATATTTTGTGAAATTAGAAAGATTTGCAACACTCACTGACACACTTTATGGACAAAAGTAATTGGGACACCTCAGTACACCAACAGAGACTTTACTAACACTGCATTCATATACATAGACTTTAATATAGAGTTGGCCCCCCTTTGCAGCTATAACAGCCCCCCAGCCCCCCAGCCACCCCGCCCCCAGCCACCCCCCCCCC
>JBBPCW010236371.1:0-14980 GCA_037974425.1 Phenacogrammus interruptus
TGAATTTTTAATTGATCAAATATGTTTTGTGCATCTCATTAACCCCTTAAACTGTAGGCTTGTGACTATTTCATCTTAATATGAAGTATCTACCTTGAATGATTCAGTATCTACTATGAAATACTTGAAATATTTACTAACGTTTTCAGTATGAATAATTAACTAATGAATGTTATTCGTTGATTTTGCAGAAACCGAGCCGGCGTACTCAGAGGGTGATGACTCGGAGCACTCTTGTGTGATTGGCTCAGAGATTTACCTGGACGTTAGCTACCTGCACTATCTGTATGATGCCCAAAGCAGCATCAGCAGCTGCATGCGGGCATGTCAGGTTTGGTCCGCACCTTACGACGGTGAAGACCCTCCCCCGGAGGAATACCACCCGAGTACACTGGAGGAAGGGGTTCAAGTTCGTCCCACTACTGCCCCCCAGAGGGCATCGAAAAATCTTCAGGGTCATGCTCAAGTGAACCCAAAGGCCCTTAATGATCTCACTGTTTCTCTTGGGCTGGAACTGGAGTGGGACGATAGCTATGATGCTGTTCCTCCACAAGCGCAGCCAGAGGAAGAGCAAGAAACTCCTGTGGCGATCCCTGATGACCCCCCTAAACACATTCAGGAACTGAGGAAGACAGCAATCATGATTGTTAAGGGATCCTACATTGAGGAGTCGGAATTCCAAAACGATGTTATGGTCTACGACCTGGTGGCCCAAAAGGATGCTCAGGACTCTGCTAAAAGTAAACCCAACCATGTTAGAATCCAACCAGATGTAGAAAAGCAAAGTAAAATGATGCACAGTTCTGAGCCTGATTCTCCGACCGATAAACTAAAAATCTGTAATGGTTTAAGCATCTCTCAGAAGTCCACAGACATGGAAAACCATTCTAAAGACAGTGATGGAGCCCTCAAGTCTCTAGAGGGAGATGACCTGGTCACTCAATATGAGCAACTGATTCAGACTCTGGTAGCAGAAGCTAAAAGTCCAACAAAATCACACAGTGAGTTGAGGAGTCCAGTCGTACCGATGGAGGAAGAGGAGGATGAAGTAGACTTCAGCTTATTCTCCGCAGAAACGCCAGAAGCTGAGAAAATTCCCTCACCGTTTGGGAGCAAACCTCGCAGTAGCAGCAGGAACCATGCTATACCTTTTACTGGTGAGATTCCCCTTGTGCCTCATTTGACATCATAAAATAATATGTGTATATTTATTTAAATTATTTATACAGATAAGCTTAACCCACTGAGAGCAAAGTGCTGTTTACTTTAAATTCCTGTAAGACATATAATAAAATGCTAAAATACCTAATTGGAAATAAAAGCACATTAAGAGGGGGTGGTACCATCACTGGGTACCACCCACCATGTTGCTCCAGGGAGAATGTCCCCTGTAGTTGGGGAATGATGGTCGTTTTGGATAAAAGCGTCTGCTAAATACCATAAATGTAACATAAATGTAAGCTAATTGAAACCATAACAGTATTGTATGCATGAAGCAAATAAAGCAAGTAAAAATGAAGGAAAAAAGAAATATCACCAATCAGATTATATAAAAATTTAACTGATCAAAAATCTTGCCACTCAGTTTGTTATTCCACTCTAACTGGGCACTGCCTGAGAACGCTTTCTTGCCAGATTCTTTTGATTAGAATGGTGCATTCAGAACTAGCCAATCAGCATTTGTGTCCTGTTCACCATAGTGGGTAATGCAGCAGAGCAGACTGAGCTTAATTACATCAGTAAGACTCCTTGGGAAAGACTACAAACTCTTATATTCACCTACATCTGCAACAGGATTCGTTTGTGAGCCACTTTGGAAAAGAGGGTCTGATAAATGCACAAACGTTAAATGATGCCTGTTTCATTTACGGCATTTATCAGACACTTTTATCCAAAGCGACTTCCAATCCCTAATTACAGGGGACAGTCTCCCTGGAGCAACTTGGGGTTAAGGGTCTTGCTCAGGAACTCATTGGTGTTGTGCTGGGGGTAGGATTCAAACCCATGACCTCTTGGTCTAGAGGCAAGTATCCTACCCACTGCGCCACCACCACCCATGAGTTACAGTCATGAGTTCTGACTGTAAAAAAAGATGCAGTGTCGAGTGCTAGACCTTTACATATAACTTTATATGAAAAAAACAAATTATTGTTCTTGCTTGGTCATTAATGACCAAAGTTGCTGTTTAGTTTACAGTGATCAGCAATTATAGAATATAGTGCACTGTGATTGACAGTATCTAATGATTTTTAGTACTGAAAGAGCCACCATACCATCAGCCAACTAATAAATGCAATACTCATAAAACTGTTGCTTGACCTGCTGTCTTCCTACATTCTAAAGAAATGCAATGAAAGCTACTTTACAGTGTGAGATGTGAATTTCCATGTCAGGGTATTTGTGTTTTGTTTTTTAATAGCCCCATTTCAAATTATTAACTGACCCTCAAATCGGATAATGTGGACAGTGTTTTTAGAGGCAAACCTAATCAGAGCACTGTTTGTCTTTGATAAGCTCTGTAAAGGTCACTCTTGGATAACTCTAGTGTATCCAGCAGCAGTAACAAGGCTGTTTTCTCTTTGTGTGTTGTGTTAGGTCCGTTTGTGAGTGTGTTGCTCTCTCGGCTGGAGAACATGCTGGATAACTCTCTGCAAGTGAACTTGTTGCTAACAGGTATTGTAGCCCAGCTGGCTACATATCCTCAGCCCCTTCTGCGCTCATTCCTGCTCAACACAAGCATGGTCTTCCAGCCCAGCGTCCGTTCGCTGTACCAGGTAATGCAGCTCCAACCACACAGCAGGTCTGTTAGCAACGTAATACAGGCGTCATACAGGTCAAAAGTCCATCCACAACTAGCTGGACACCAATCATCCATTATTACATCCCATTTATTAGACAGTCAGTGGTTCACGTATGCTTGATTAGGATTCAATTTCAGCATCTCTTAGGCTTTTTTTTTTTTTTATTAATTGGCAGTCTTTTTTGTACCTCGTTCAGAAAGCAGAGCAGGCCGAAACACTAATTATAGCCATAGCGTGTTACTGGAGGCAGATGTATGTAAATGCCTTGGTTCTGTGGCCTCAACAAAACAATGTATTCAAATGAGACTGGTTTTGTATTTTAGTTTCCAGAGAAAGTGAATAACATTGGTTATCTTGTTTCAGTGGAAGAATAGGTGAGATAAGTTAGGAAGTAGATAAAGAGTATGTTATTAAAGTTGATGTGTTGGAAGCAGAAAAATGGGCAAGCATGAAGATCTGAGTGGCTTTGACACAAGCTTAACTGTTATGGCTAGACTGGGTCAGAGCATTTCCACTCAATATTATGCTGGTGGTTTACTTTTTTGGTCTTCAGGTCAAGAATAGCAATAAAATGGTATTATGGCCCGAATATTGTGAATATTGTGCCTCTGGTGTAATCCTGCCCCATTATGATCTTTTGATTGTGTGCCCATAAGAACAAGATTGAGCTCCTTATAAAGTAAAAACTAGGGATGCACCGATTGATCGGCCAGTGATCGTAAACGGACGATTTTTGCCTGATCGGGCGATCACTCACACGTATTGTCGATTTCAAACCAATCTTTTTTTGGGGGGTTTATTTATTTGTTTATGTATTACATTATATTTATTTAAATTTGTAAAGAAAATTCGTTATGAAAAAAACCCTTTATATTAAAGATCTTTATATTAATTTATATAAATTGTAGAGCTGCCACTATCATATGTCACTATTATAAAAGTAAACAGGGAAAGTAAGTACCACGTTACCTTAAAAACCTGCATGGCTACATCCAGCAGCTCTAATTTTCTGTTATCTGGGGAAAAAATCGGTATCGGAAAAATCGGTATCGGCTGATCACACTTACAAAAAAAATCGGTAATCAGAATCGGCCAAGAAAATTGCAATCGGTGCATCCCTAGTAAAAACATATTTAGGTTCCCGGTTTGTGTCCATTCCAAACCTAAAACTAAATATCGTGATCATGAAATGTTGCCGCAGCGTCTGTATGGAATATTCAGTTTTGGTTATATCACACATCCCTGCTGTGATGCTCTGCAACGACTGACACTGAGTGTGCTGTCACTGGAAGCTGTTAGAAATTCCTCCGAGGCTCAGAGAAAACAAGCTGAAACTTCCCATAACAGCCGGAAACAAGGCTTATCCGTCTCCGCTGGAAGCAGAGCTGGTTTGCCAGCGTTCCTGTTGGGGCGTGCCTGCTGCATACATAATTTATGGCACAGAGCGGTTTGTAAACAAGTAAATCAAATGAAGCATCGGCAGAGCCACATCTGACAGCAGGCCAGAGAGGAGATGAAAGTGGATGGTGTATCTGATGCTGCGCAAGCCTGGTTTATAGCTTACGCCTACTTCTGCTTTGAAAATGCGTCACAAAGAAGCTTCTGATGGAGATAATGAAGGATGTGCAAGCCTCGTTTATGTCTATCAGATGATGAACGCCTGTTCCCTTTAACTCAGGATCAGCATTTCAGACACCGAATGAAAACGGACAGTGTTTGAACCTCATCAACAACACGGATGGAAGGATGGTAATCCCTCTCTTTCACACATTTCCTTTCATTCTTTCGTTTTTTGTAGGTGCTTGCCTCTCTGAAGAACCAGATAGAGCAGCTGGCAGCGACAAGGAAGGATTTCCCTGAGCTCCTCACAGCAGCACAGCAGTGCCTACTAGCCAGAGAGAGTTCACTCAGAGGTCGAGGTCTGTTTTCAACACAGCACAGCCCTATGCATGAATATAGTGTGTCATATTTAAAGCCACTGTGTGGTGTTCATTTGCTAGAGAAAAGAGACAAACAAATGTAAGAATAAATACCAGAAGACTTTAAGGGAACGGTTTCGGCTCAGTACTTGAGAAGGTTTTGGCTCAATACTTTCCATTCAAGTTCACTGTGTTTCTGTAACAAAAGGGATGGTCACAAAATATCTTTGCAGGTCAGAGCCTCTAGAGCAGCAGCCCCCAACCTTCCTTACACCACGAACCAGTTTCATGTAAAACAGTATTTTCACAGACTGGTACAGATACACAACTACAAACAAAGTTCATTTATTTTTACAAGTTTGTGGGCTACATTTTTATTAGTTTCCTGTGTGGCCTGGTACCAAATGACTATACAAAGCAAGAGCAATAGATAATAAAGAATGGATTCATGAATATACAGTAGTGAGTAAAGAAAAGGAGCTCATTCTAACAATATTTCAGACTAAACAGTAAAATGCAGTGACTCCTGTAAGAATCTGTCAGCGAGAGAATGGCAATTAAATTCATGGTTGCCATGTTTGTGTGAATACGAATGCAATCGAGTGTGAAGCTGGTGCACAAAGTCTGGGAATGAATGATATGTTTTAACTGAACGCACATTCATTATCCAATAATGCGCTCTTATTCATTTTCAGCGGGTAGAAGCGGAAAAACATGCGAAAGATTATGGAGTACTAAGCCACAGTCTGTCTTTTAGCATTATTTCAGAGAGCCAATAACAACTTTCGATTTATAGTCAGTTTTGGAAGCAAGTATAGCAACAACATGTTAGACTCATTATTCTAGACTTATTTAGTTGAGAAGACATTAAATAAAAAAGCCAAGATTTTATTTGTTGCATCTTCAAGACTAAAACGGTTCAGTGTTTTTAAAGGGCCCATAACATGGAAAAGGGAATTTCTCTCACTTTCTTTAAATACAAGTATAATGTAGTAAGTAAACATTATAAATTTACACTTCCTAGGAAAATGTTTTTTTCAAAACGGTCATCATAGTTTTTGTGATGTTTTTGTGATGACACGAGAACAAACTTATTTACATGTATTCTAGTGGTGGGCATAGATTAGTTTTTTAATCTAGATTAATCTCACTGTAATCTTGGAATTAATCTAGATTAATCGAGATTAAAACGGCTCATTTGAATTCTGCCGAAGGCATTCAGAATATGTGTGCTACCCAAATAATGACTAAAAGTACGTCTTTGAGAACGGGTTTCTCAGCTCCTACAGTAAACTAACTCCACACTGCACAAGGTGCAAACAACCTTAGTCTTGTCGAGGTTTTCATTGGGAAGCTTCTTAAAAATAAATTTTTCCTGAAGCAAACCCGGCGGCTTCATAGCTGCATCCATGTTAGCGCGTCACATTTGATGTGGTAGTTTCACAGTAGGCATACACACAGGTTCGAAGACTTGTTCTCGCCCCCTATAGTGCAATCTGGCTCGGTATACATCCGCCCTAAAATATCAAGGCGAAAGTCATCATAGCTAGCGTAGTATAGACCCAGCTCCCAACTCAACTTTGTGAATAGATTAACGGTGATATTTTTTTTATCACCACTAATAACGGCCTACCACTAATGTATACACATATTGAATCTACAGTTGTTTAGCTCCACCAGTTAATTTTTTATAAATAAAAATTTGGAAGATAAATAACCAAATGCAAGAGAAATGTAGAATATGGTCCTTTAATGTATTGCCATCCATCAGGATGTGTGTTTTCTGAGTGATCAGGTGGAATTTCAGTAGAAATTCAGTTCATTATAGAATTAATCATGTCAGACTATCAGTCAAAAATGATTTGAAGAGTATTTGGATGCACAAGTATTTGTTTGGTATGACTGGTGATTAACCTCTGGCTAATCTCTGTTCTGATGTAGATTTGCTTCCAGGCTCAAACAGCCCACACAGTTCGGAGGGGAACACCGGTTCTACACCAGGGAGAACCCTGAGGAACACGCCCATGCAGCCCAAGATTGTGGTCCCTCCAAACCGGACAGAGGTGTACGCCACGGTCATTTTCACCGAGTTCCTCAAAGAGCTGGCGGCAATTGCACAGGAACACTCCATTCTCCCCCATCTCCCCATGGAGGAATAGAGCCACTGGGCATTTCACTGCTTTTATTTATAGTTACATTTTTTTTGTTCTTATTTTAAGCTCTAGGCACTACACGGTAAAGAAGATACCTCTTAAAGGAAGAGTTTGGCGAAAAAATGTGCGGTGTCCCACTGAACCCAGATATAGATAATCTGCCAAGAGGTCCATATTTAGCTTATTTAGTTTAGACTTGGAGCTACAAGGTTAACATTATTAACACTAGACGTCAAGACTAGTCACTCGAATGTTTTCTGTAAATCCGTCCACGAAACTTCTCTCAACCCACTCAGATAATATCCAGCTCTTCATTAATGTGGGACTAATGTGGATGTGGTTTATGACACTGTAACGATTTCCTGTGAGCTATAAAAATGAGCGTGTATTTATGTAAAAGTACAGAAAAGATTTAGGTGACTACTGACTTCTTGCTTGCAACCTTAGACTGTGTAACTAGTGCTAAACAGGGCAAAATATGGACCCCAGACATTGCTGATGGACCAGATCTGGGGTCGGTGGCATATTGTGTACATTTGATTCCTCACCACCCTTTTCCTTGAAAGCCATGGATACTGTTTGCTGTTTGTGAACATTGCTTTTTATTTTTTAATGTGGAAAACCTCAGCTTTGGGAACTACAATCACTCGGCAATCCATTACCAGCCCTTATGGGAATGTTGCATTCGGGATCTCATTACAGTGAAGGGGACACTGGCTGCAAACACAAAACCTGTCAACAATGCTGAAACTCCAGCTCCAGGCGAATACCAAAGACTGAAAGATGAGAAGGTCCAGCCTTGTGGCAGCATTGGATCATCCATAATATCCATTCAGCCACTTCAAGCGTCCTGTTGGAGTCTGCACAGTTCATGCCTATTCTTCTTAATGGTGTAACTGCCTTTTTATTCAAAAGTAGTGCCTTCTTCTGCTCGTCTGCTCAGCTACATTCGATTCCGGAGACATTTACTGGTTTAATTGACCGTTTCTGAAGGTCCATCATGCAGAGAAAGCAGTCTAATGTGGCAAACTGTGTCCAGAAGACAGCATTTCATTTGCATTAACAATGTCAGCATTTCCTTCATGATAATTGTTTCTCTGTAAAGTTTGGATTTGGCTAACTAGGGGTGACAATCATGAAAATGTCAACTTTATAATAGTGATGAGAAGCACTTACTTCGAAGATATACCATCAGATATCTCCAAATTGCACTACTCAATGCAGGTCAAGGTTACATTACGCAATACAGCAAACCCTTACACTCATTCAAGCATTCAGTCGCAGTACCTTACATGTGTGTGCGTGTTTTAAGATAGATTTGAACTTTGCATAGTGTAAAATAACGTGGTAATCATTAGTTTTTTTCAATGGGGGAGGGTATTTAAACGGTTTTGTAGAGAGATTACATTGCCATATTTTTTCACAAAACTACTTAAGAGTTCTCTTGTATATTTCTTCTGTCTTCTCTTTAGCTACGACTGTTAGGGCTGGACTGTTAGCGGTGTATTTATGCACAAGGTGCGGGAAGGAGCCTGTGGCATATTCAGGTTGTGGCGAGTCTGCTAAAGCTCATGATGGTTTGTGTGAAAAATGTGTTTTGTTTGTATGAAAATGGCCTTTGGTGTAGGTTACGTTGTGAAACACATGTCTGTACGCATTACTGGACCTGTTAGTAGAAGAGTAGTGTTCGTAGCTACTGTTGCAAGAGCGGGCCACAATCCAGTCACAAAGTTTAGCGTTAATAACACATTTTAAATGATATTTAGTCCAAAAGCTATTTATTTTGTGATCTTGCACTGTGAGGATAGACTGGGTGTAGTATTTTGTTCATATTCGCATTAGGGATGCGCAGAATTTTTCAAAATTGGAATCAATTTCCAACAAAGTAATTTTACAGGAAAGGGAAAAAACTTTCAAACTGTAACCAGATGTTGTTCTGTCGTTTTGGACCATTTCTAAATCATTGGTGGCCAAATAGTTGTTATTTCCAACCAGTCCAGATCAGATTGCATTTTAAACTGGAAGCGTAATAATGTCCCATTGTAAATAATTTACAAACGGAGGTGTGCGCTACAGTTCATTATGCTGAATGGGATTTTGACCAGCTTGTCCAACCTCACAACAGTAGCTATGGAACATGCTTGTGTACGGAGCCTGGGGCATTTTATCATAGCAGTTGTGACCTATTGGATGTGATGGGTTGAATTTAACACACTCAGTTTATTCATAGATACAGCATAAGTGCTCTTAGCAATCACTGAGGGTGCCTTGATATCAGTGGACACACTTTTAAACATATTTTTATACCGTTTATTATGAAGAAATTCTCAGATCTTAAATCCAGGCATGCCATGGGTCAAATATTGTACAGCCTCTTGACTTAAAATGCGAACTCAGGCAGTTAGTATTATACTAGCTTGTCACAAACTTTCTGATTTGTCCTCATTCTGACCAAATACTGACTAGTCTTCACAGAGATGTAATTTAAATCCAAAGATATTTATATTTTAAAGATATATTTGCACAGAGGTACAGTGGATGAAATCACTAACAGATACACCGGTACAATACTTTCAGTAAATCGCCGTACTCTTCAGGGAGCTAAACTGAGTGAATGGACAATCTGAGATGTGTTTGTTTCATCTGTAAAAATCACACTTGTTAAGGTCATTTGAGTGAATGTATGTACTCTGAAGCCCCGCTGTGAGTTCAGGTGATGCAGAGTTTGATGGACACCATTTGTTGGGCGTCAGAAACGCACAAAAAGTCTGAATAAAGACATCTTGTCCTCTAATGTGTTTTCTTATATTCTCTTTAGTAGTGATAGATTGACCAAAATACCCCCTTCCACCTGAATGTAAGTAGGTGTCAATTTGCATGAAATTCTTCCTCTGTATTTAACCCATTCACCAAGTGAAGCAGTGGCAACCATGAACACAGCGCCCAGGGAGCAATGTGTGGGCACGATACTTTACTCAAGGGTACCTCAGTGGTGCTACCTGCAGTCCTGGGATTCAAACCCACAACCTTCCAATTGCAGGGGCAGTTCCCTAACTATTAGGCCACCAGCTGCACCACTTGAGCAGCAAAGATATGTTTGGTGCCTGTTTGCTTCTTTAGTTTCAATGCTGGCGCTACAAGGCCAGTATAGCTAACAAGTACTGGAAGCTTATGCTCCACTTATTAGCATGACCTCATCATAAACTCGCTTCAGTCCATGTTATGGTGAATATACAAAAGAAAAAAAGTGCAGACTTTTCAAGCTTCTGGATGGCTGGCACTGTCTTTCTTATGCCAACATACTTTAGTCCATGGTTTTAGAGAACAGTGTGTCATACAGTGACAGAAACCACATAAGCAAGTCTATTAGAGATTACTGAACACCTCCATTTGGCAAATATGGGATGATTATGGCACAATGTTCACATACTTTTTAACCATATAGCTCCAGTGCTAAAACAAAAGGAAAGAAACTCAAAACACCAAACCAGCCTCGAGTGATCGACTGTATTTGGTAAAGTGGCTCCTTATAGTCATGGGAACACAGCACAGTGTAAACAGAGCGAAATGTTTTCTCTTATTTAACCCATTCACCAAGTGAAGCAGGAGACAGCCAGGAACACAGCATTTGGGGAGCAGTGTGTGGTGGTGGTACCTTGCTCAAGAGTAAGTCCTGGGATTCAAACCCATAACCTTCTGATCGCAGGGGTAACTCCCTAACCAGCAGGCCACCAGCTGCCCTTAAGGGTGAATTGGATATATGGATGAATTATCGCTTCAACTGTGTTCATGCTAAAGTTGTAATGCTACAAATAGCACGTGTCCCCATGCAGTATAAAGGAAAAAGGCCTGATGTATTGCTAATCCTTGCTCGCTTGGACTGAAAATGTTCACCCCTGATGGACAGGGGTGGCCTAATTCGACCACAATGCTCCAGTAAGAGTCTTTTGTTCAGAATCAGGCCTCCTCCTGCACTGGCCTTAGAAAACACCACCCAGCACTGACCTGCCACAACAAAAGCCCTTTCCCTCCAGTTCCCTAAAGGCAGCCTCATTAGGTCATTACCGCACTCACACAGGCCCCTCTGACCACACTCCTGTCTGCGGAGATCCAGTTTTTCTTTTCAATCGTATTAGTAAGTCATTAGTGCAAAATTCGATTAAAAAAATTAAAATTAATCTTTTACCGGTAGGAATTCTGTTTTGTCGACCCCTCCCAGCTAATTGTACCAGGAGGAACAGTTTTCACAGAGATAATTCCTGGCTGCCGTTTGAACAAAACCTTATAAAAGATATTTTATACATAAATTTGATTTGAAAACTTAAACGTAACTAAAAACATTTTAAATGCTTTTTGATGCTTCATTTAATACAAAAATAGTTGGTATTGAATCCATTTGGTTTATGATATCACAAAAACTGAATTTATTTACATGTATCCAGCTAATTTGTCCGCAGCACTTCAGCTCCACCTATTCACGTAGAACTTATGAGGAGTGCGAGGCACAGTCCAGATCAGCCAATCAGAACAGCGCATATTCATAAATCAGTCTTAAAGACACAGTAACAGTAAGTTTAACGGATCAGTAGTTGTAGAAATTACATGAGTTTTAGGAACATAAACTGCACAATAAGGACAAAAGTATTGGGACGCCTGATCATTACACCAGCACTGACTATAGGCTAGTGATATTTCATTTAAATTCATAGAGTTTAATATGGAGTTGGTCCTCCCATTGCTGCTGTAACGGCTTCCACTCTTCTTGGGAGGCTTTGGAGTTCCTGTGGGAATTTGTGCCCATTCATTCTGTAGAGCATTTATGAGGTCAGACACTGATGTTGGAGGAGAAGGTCTGGCAACAATCTCTGTTGCAGTTCATGTCAAAGGATGGGGTTGAGGTCAGGGCTATGTGTGGCCAGTCAAGTTCTTTTATACTGAACTCATCCAGCATGTCTTTATGGAGCTCGCTTTGTGGGGCACAGTCATGCTGGAATAGAAAAGGTTCTTCCCCAAAAATGGGCCCACAAAGTTGGAAGCATGGCATTGTCCAAAAATGTCTTGGTCTCATGTAAGGGGCCTAGCTCAAAACCTGAAAACACGTGTGTCCCAATACTTTTTTCCATGTACTGTACATAAACTTCAGCAGTAGAAAAAACAAAAAAGTCATATGGACACTAGACTGCAGTAAAGGCCTAGTTAAATTGATTTCTAAATTGACAAGTTTTTGTGGCACCCGTTTAATTTATTTTTTTAATCTTCTCTCCCTCATCAGTGAGTAATAATTTTCTAATCATCATTTTTATGCTTGTTTCACATTGCCCGTCATGTTTAATGATACTGTTAAGCAAGCTGGAGTTTGAGGAAGGTGACAGCTTAGTGCAGCAGTGAATATTTACCCGAAAGCCAAAGAATACTAATTTATTACAAACATTTCTGATTATTGGCCACAAGAGGGCGGTGGTTCTTCACATATGCCAGTCGCTCTTGGCATAATCTGGCACTAAGTGGGCAGTGCTCTGCAGCAGACATGGAGAAAGGCCAGCATGCTTAATGAGAAGCGTAATAACTATAGGATTAGCTTCGCAAGAAAAAAAAAAAAGTACAGTTGGCAGTATTAGCGCATTGGCTCTGCTTTCTTTCATACAAATGCGGCATAGTTAAGGCCTTAATACTCAGTGATGTTATCCAAACTGTGTGTGGGTGAGCCGATTTGCTTGTAATGTGATAACACATAATGCAGGTTAAGCCGTTTAGTTATTACTGCCATATCTGCACTTACTGTACTAGAACCAAATGAACACTGCATTCGATTCTGTCAGTTGATAAGTGGACGTTAGAGCGACAGTTTGTCGATATCATATTTACCCGGCCCTCTGGTTACGCTAATTAGTCAGGAGTTAATGATCTGATGGCTTCAGGGCTTGAAGATCAGTGTTAATTGCTCCTCTTCTACACGAGTCGGGCTTCGTTAAACAGAACATATACAGAAGACACTAATGCAAGGAAATGCTTTCTTTTATCTGCATTTAAAGGACAGTGCAATCATTTCTGCTCCAGCAAGTGAACACAAAAGGAAATAAATATCCATAAAAAGAAATGGTGAGTCCAAGTTTGTGACATCACAAAGGAAAACGGGCTCACAGTTTGGTTTCTATGGACTTATCTATTTACATACTGCCTCAAAGTCAGTTTTAAGATATTTTATGCAAGTGGCCACAGTCCCTGCCCGCCCTATAAACTAGATTCTGACTCTAAATTACACATTCAGAGTCTGTTTGATTGACACTGGCTGTATCGGTATTCCGGGTGGTTGCTAGGATGTCATTTCATCCAGGATGGCCCTCATCTGAACTGGATCTGCTCTGCCTTTGGTCTCCCTCTGCACAGCACCCATCAGACTATTCAGAACCTTCTTATTCCCTGCCCTGATAGACTGTACCTGGAGAACACAGACACAGAGGACATATAAACTGGACTTTATAAAAAAAAAAGTTGATTATAGAAAAAGAGGGATTTGACCTCAACAAGTGGGAAATTTGACACATGAATACAGACTGCTTTTGTCAATGCTAACATACTTTTCTGCATGTTTATAGATATCAGTGTGTTGTACAGTGTCAGAAACCACATCAGCAAGTCTATTTGAGATGCCTGAACACCTCCACATACTTTGAGACAACAAGCTAAAATTGGACTCCTACTCAACCGCCTCTTGTTAAAATATTCTATTCCTTAAGAAGTGCAGCAGTTACATGCAGGCGCCACATTAAATGGAAAGAAAAAGTTTTAAGAAGCGGTTGCCATATTTAGAATTTTAACCTCAAGTGCCAGAAAAGAACTGCTGCACTATTTAAGGTGGAAGGAAAAATTAGAATAACAAACGTATCCCCAGGTGGCAGAATATAAGTGCTGAGCCATTTATGTTGGAAAGGAAAATTAGAATAAGAAGCCGGTGAAGAGGGAGGCATGGGTTGAGGCGAGTGTGTGATGATGTAGGCGTGCAGCTAGCCCCATGCTAATTAGTCCCCATTCCTTGAGATAAAGGGACATTTATACTATCACTGACTGGTAGTGGGGTGTATGCAGGTGTGTGCTGGTGGCCATGTGAATGATCTCACCTGTTCAGGGTATGTGTCCACGACTCTCTGGCATATTTTCAGAAGTGTTTCTCTGTCGCTGATTAGTCCCAGGTCCAGCTCCTTCACCAACTGCTCCACAGGCTTTTCTGGAGACTTCCACATCTCCTGGAACACCTGGGATAATCACACACCAGCCGAGTCAGTCTCTGACCTCACAACGATTCAGTCACGATTCTTTAGAAAAGGATTGGGTTGCATAATGATATCTTACCACCAAAAAATAAACGGAATCCAAGTTTTAAACAAAACAATTGTAAACAGACAAACTTTCTCACAAGGTCAGACAATCATAAAACTAAGTTCTTTTCCATAGTCTGGGATTTTTTTGGCCAAACAGTGTGTAATATATGCATGAAAATGTACAAAATATGCATGAAAATGTACAAAAGTGTACTTTATTTCATAAAATCACAATATGTCCAGTCATATGCAAATCTTTGGGCACTCCTGGCCACAAGACATGTATCTGTTGATTTTCAGAGTGTAAATAAGCACACACCCTCCACAGGGAAGAGACTTTTAATTAGTGCTGGCCTGTCCTAGTGCTGGGCTGTCCCAAGTTCACTCACACCACACCTTTACTAAGAAACCTCTACTGGCTCGCTGTGGTGCTCGTGTTAAGTTCAAATCCTTGACGCTTGCTTTTGAGGCCAAAAACGGACTTGCACCCCCAAACATAACAGCACTGATCAAACAACGTGTCACCTCTCGTCCTCTCAGAGCTTCAAGCACAGCTCGCCTTGAGCCTCCGCCCCTCAAGAGAAGAGGGAAACATGCGTCAACCCCCTTCTCAGTCCTGGCTCCCCAGTGGTGGAATGAACTCCCTCTTCTGGTCCGATCGCCAAGCGTCGCCTGAAGACCCACCTCTTCAAGGAGCATTTTGGCAACTAACTATGTCTCTTTCCTACTGTTTACTTATTTCTTATTTTATATATATAAAAAAATCCCTTACATTCTTCTCTAGGGCT
>JBBPCW010236584.1:0-14976 GCA_037974425.1 Phenacogrammus interruptus
CACACACACACACACACACACACACACACACACACACACACACACACACACACACACACACACACACACACATCATACCTAGCAGTGCCTTAGATAAAAAAAAAAAACTCGATTACTCCTGAGATAAAGGCTCTCCTCAAAAAATGTGGTCTCCAGAGCAGCAAACAGGGAGGAACTAAAAAAAGAGCAGTGAGTAGGATAAGGGATGAAGCAGGGGGATGGGAGGTGTAGGATCTGCTAAAACTGCTACAGGAAAGTAAAAAACAGATTAACGATCTGAAAATTTTCTTCAATGGTTTTGATCAGTAGTCTGACCCTCCCTCTGCCCAGTCCTGACTGCAACCCCCATCGTCCTAGATGGTACCAGTGCTGAAAACCCTGCACCACAAGACTTTAACAGCTTCAGACTGGTGGCATTTACTTGTTGAAGACACTAATGGGGACCAAAGAGCTGGTGATGAGCCTCTACAGGTGCAAACATTCTCCTTCTATACCAGTGAACATGTTTTTATATCTTTTTTTAAATCTTATTTATTTCATATTACTATCTTTTTCCTATATATTTAAGTAATCTTAAGACTAGGTTATCTATATTGAAATATTGCACAGCCTTAGATGTGATTTGGGGTACATTTCACTGCACATTGTACTTGTATAACTGTGTATGTGACAAATAAAAATCTTTAATTTGGAATCTTACAAATACCTGGATGTCTGCCTGAATAATAAACTAGACTGTACTGACGATACAAATGCATTAAATAAGAAAGGAGAGAGCAGACTGACTGCAGTGTAGGGGACACTCTTCTGCGCCTTTTTTGACTCTACAGAGTGATCTGCTGGGGCGGCAACATCTCGACTACTGGCAGGAAGAGCCTTTTAAAAAGACCAGCTCTGTCCTGGGATGCCTGCTCAACTCAGAGGAGTTAGAGGGACAAACTACCTTCCCTGATTGAGAACATGTCCCACCTCATGCAGCACACTCTGATAGAACTGAGAAAGTCCTACAGTGACAGGTTGCTTCCACCATGATATATGAAGGAGAGACCTTTTTCCAGCTACTGTCAGACTTTTCAATCAAAACTGCTCCCAATAGATCACAAACACCAACACCGGCAGTTCACTCATGCAATATCACTGTAAATGTTTACTAAACTGTGTAATATTTTATACATTTTAATGAATTTATTTGATGCTCCTTGTGATCCCCCTCCCTGTAGTATGACTGATGAAGGACTATATTATCACATTACATTATGTTTTACAGAAACACACATGCACATATTAAATACAGTATATAAATAAAGATCATATATGCATAAACAAGCCAGTTTATCACTTAGACCTTCCTTGTATATACAAACATTTACTATTTTTATCAGCTGCACTTACCATATAGGTGCACTTTGTAGATAAAAATGGCAGGCCATCAAATTATCATTTGTTTCACCCTCTTTAACACTGTTCATCAAAGGTGAGAACACCCACAGGACCGCCAGTGAGAGGATCATTCGTCACACAGCAGTGACGGTGATGTGATATTGGCATGTTAGTGTGTGTGACAGAGTGTATCACACACAGCAGTGCATACATCAATAAACAGGGTAAAAGGGGGCTAACAAATGACTGACAGGCAACCTTTGTGTGTGTGGGTGTTCTCACCTTTGAGGAAAGGTGTAAAAGTGGGGGAATCAAATGATAATTTGATGGCCTGCCATTTTTATCTACAAAGTGTACCTATATGTTAAGTGGAGCTGATAAAAACAGTGAATATGCGATACATGATATGTCTGTGTAATGAACTGGCTTGATGGTGCATACATGATCTTTATTCATAATCATATCACAAAAATGCATACAAATGCCAAATAATTATTGACTATATATTAAGAAACATAATTGTATTTGTTTTCATGGAGTATGAAGGCGAGCCAGCATACTTGTATCTAATTGCTACGTTTCCGTACTGAACTGGATCTGGTGCTACACTACACAAGCCAACCTGTGGCACTGTTTACCACTGCACACACTGTTTGTACTGTTCTTTCTTATTTATTCATTTGTTGCTTTTTATACTATTCTTGTTCTATTTTAATTTTTTTTAGCGTCTTTTGTTTAGGGCTTTGCCCCTGTAACCAGATGATTGTGGGTTGGAATCCTAGCACTTCTGGTGTCATCATTGAGGTACCCTTGAGCAAAGCACTGTCCCCACACACCGCTCCCTGGACGCCCTTGTTGGTGGCAACCCCCTGCTTCACTTGGTGAATGGGTTAAATGCAGAGGAAGAATTTCACATTGTTTATGCTGTGTGGTGTTAAATTTACTATACAGCATAGAGAATGGAAGTTGCAAATGTATCTTATTGTGACAATGAAGATATTCTGTTTCATTCTATTGTATTCTATTCTATTCTATTCTTTACTAGCTATTTGGAGAAAATAGAAAATCCCTCAGTAAAGAGAGTTTCCCAAAGTGACAAACAGAATGGCACTTTATCAGATGCTCTCATTGAGCTTCTCCTCTGAGCATCTTTATCTCTGTAGAGCTGACAGTAAAACTGCTACTGTTTATGTCAAACAGACAAAAAAGGAGGGGAAAGGCCGTAGAGACATAAAAAGTGAGTCATAGGGGAAAAGAATGAAGCCACTGTTCAATACCTGATGAGAGCGTACTCACTGACCTGCTGCAGGACTTGCAGTGCCCGAGGATTCGAAGACATGCTTCATCAAATGTGTAGATTTTGAATTCACCACATCTAGGGCCCCCTTTGTCGATACAGCATGCATCATGTTTCTATTAGCCTGAGAACAAGTTCTAAAGCTTTTAAATCTGTCTTTTAAATGATCAGACAACTATTTTCAATCTAATTCCAGTATGCTTTCTGTTGCTTCTCTCTCATCAGAGCTGAGCATTGGTTAAAATAAGGGTGAACTTTTTATTCCCCCAAAGACTGCATATTAATAACAAGTTCCAGTAAAGTTTTTAAAGGTTCATGTAATATCCATGGCTGCAATACCATGGATTGTCAGAACCCAGGGTGGTGAAAAGTAAGTAAATGTAACTCTGCGTTTCAGTTTGTGTTTAGATTGTGCCCAATCGAGCTCCTGATAAAAGAGCAAGGGATTACCATTTTGCTTTTCTATCCAAATACACTTCCGCTCTCCATCTTTTCCTTACACAGCTTTGCAAAAGCAGACACAGAGTAACCAAAAACCCTATCAGCAGATCAGCCTTCTCTCGTTCTATTAATGGACTTACTGCGATGCACAAGCTGACATTCTGACGTACGCTCTGCTCAAGGTATTATTTGAGAATTCAAAAATCATATCTTTTTCTGAATATTAAAGCCTTCTGTGTTCTATGCTTCACAGAAACATGCATTGCCAATCTATGCACTTCCTCTGTATCTGGGGAATGCAGGAACTCCACCTTAAACCATAATCACAGCTGTGCTACAGGCTGAATGCACACTCTCCTGGCATGCAGGGGATTAACAGGTTGTCTTTAATTCTGCTGTGTATGGGAGTATTTCTTCCAGATAAAGCCCTGACTGCAGGACAATTATTGCAGTTTTTACAGTTATAGAGTAACTTGATTTTTAAGTGAGCACTGCATTTACCAATGGACATTATCAGATCAAGGAACCAAGAAAAAAATGAGCTACACTCCCTAACCTATGAACTGTATCCACAAGCTGTAAGTTGTTTTGAATAAAACTGTTAAATTAATGTAATGTAAATGAATGGCACATGAATATAATGTAACGTAACAATATGGTAGGTGTATATAATACAGCGGCTAGCAAATGTACACAGTGCGTACAGACTCCAATGTGTGTACAAACTGCAATGCAGGTGAACCTAAAGCACTTAAAGCGGTGCAAATCACCATACACCAGTGCAACCAACCGCACACTAACATGCCACAACCGGTTTGGTATGGTTCATCACCTAAATAATGGGTGAGTGTTAGACTTATCATGGTTCCTTTATATTGAAGAACAGCGTAGAAATCAGGCATGAACAGATGTGCTTCAACCAGTAATTGTAAACCTACAAACTGCTCCAATATGTTAGGTGTACCTGATCAAATGGATGAGTATAAATATTTCATAGGGAGTTTCCATTATTTTGTACACCCTTTGTAATTAGCCCCAGCAGAGTCTGAAGCTGTACAGAGTCTTATCACTGCAACCAGCTCATACAGAAACAAAATAAAATTGGATGCATGTGCTCTTAACAACAGAAACCAAAATATACCCTTTATTGTAGTGGTATAGTGAACTAAGTCAATAGTGCAGATGGAAAGCGAAGAGCTTTGCTCATCTGTAATCAATAAAGGCCTGAGAAAGGGCAGTCAGCCCGGCAGCTACAGGAGCAACAACGGTTCACAGAAAATGGACTGTGATAGGCTGTTAAAAACAATCTAATTAATGATGGCAAAGCCAATTCATTAGTTACTTTGAGGAGTGGACAATAGGGGTTTAGAGAGAGGGAAGGGGGGAAGAGAGAGAGACTTATCAGATTTCCCCAGACTGCAGATGGCCAGAAAGCCAGATGATAAAATGCAACGCACAGAATATAAAAAACACAGAGCAAGAAAGGAGTTGCAGGTGGTTTAAAACAGGAATGAAAAAAGAGATGGTAAAAAAAAGAATCCGAATGAAAGAGAGCATCAGAATGAGGATAGAGACTTGTGAAACACCTGTGCAAGTTGCCCTGTATTTCTGCGCTAGTCTGCCTCAAAAGCTGCAGCTTTCTTCTCTCCATCAATCTTCCTGTGCATCTCCCGTATCTGTTCAGAGTAGATGACACACATGTTAATATGAGGTTTAATATGAAACGGCAATATCACACTGAGCACTCACATGGATGAAAGTAGAAAATGGAACTTCCTACAGTTCTGTAAAAACATAATTAGTAGAGAGATATATTTTTATACCATTTCTGACCTTGCTGTGGTACTATGTTACTTTCTGAATGTGTAGACAGACCATCCAACAGTTTGAAGCAGTTCACAAACTTGTCCATGTTTTGAAAAAGCTTAGAGGCTATAAATATCTGCCGAATGAACACCAGTGTTTTCTCTTTTTACTGCTTTAATGTCTCCTTGTTTTCCTGAGATCAAAACATATCACGCTGCATCACTTTTTTTCTCCCCAAAGTCCACTTTCTTCAGAACCGCAACTGCCAAGGAGAATCAATAAAAAGTGAAGAGGATGCTCTTCAGATTCTATTCTACTTCAGAGCTCAGTGTGAGTCGAAAGCCAAAAATTATTTATTACCTTGAAAATTTCAATTAGATTTTGTAAACAGGAATGTGGGGGGCTCTTGTAGCCTGGTCACAGATTACACATTCCAAATTCCCTCGGCTCTTCCAGAATGCCAATGGATCTCCATCAAAATCTAATCATACATGCAATCCATTTTAAACACACTGTTTGGCAACATTCATATTTTATATCAAAATATCCTCAGTGACTCATTTGTTAAACACAGTAAATGAACAGTGGGACAGCTTTTCAGTCCGTCTCTTAAAGCCACGGTTTGATGATAAGGATCTTATTCAGGCTGTGCCCGTAGAAAGTGGTGTACTAGATGGTAATTTCCTGATGGAATTTCTGATTTGCTGTATAAGACTATATGAAAGCTGAAGCTCCTATTAGTTGACCTGTAAACCAGTAATAGGCTGTTTGCTTTGCCAGTATGCTGCCGTCTAGCTGATTGAAAATAAACATTCCAGTATTCATGTATTCTTCAAATTGTTTAGAAATCTAATTTAGAAAAAATTAAATAGGCTTTGGGGAAGGTTACATAATGATGTATAGTTTAAGGTTTGCCAATTTTTTTTTCTTCTAATTTTGAATATATAACTTCATTTAAAGGAATTATATGAAGTGCATACGTAGCTTGTTAGAGGCTTTATTCTGTTTTTTTCAATCATTCGGTGGTTTAACTTTGTTACATTCATTTATTATAAATGCTGTGGAACACACAGGCTTAGCTTCTTATTTCACACAGACTTAGCTCCTGACTACTGTCTGATATTGCTACATCCCATGAATGATATTATCCCTTCTTAAGACTCCAAAGCAAAGAAGCTTTCCAAGTTAGAGCTAAATCTTATATTAACCATATGCACCATTTACAAATGTGAGTGCGTTTTGAATCCTGACGAGGACTGTAATCATTTGAGATCATTTCAGAACAGTCAACAGCATCTTTCCTATTGTCTTCCATTATTAACACATTACGACTCACATTCAAAATAAAATCTGGACACAGTTCTATAACTGCACCAAACCTACTCTCACCACTTTAAAATCCTGTAAAGTACTGTGGAGTGGCAAATTAGCTGTGGCCCTCTGACATAAACGACAGGTAAGAAACATCCTGTTCTTCCCCAAAATGCATTTATTATGGTTGTGCAAATGTTTTATGGCTGTCAGCAGATATAAGATCCACTTGTTATAGATATTGGAGAAACTCTAGATTTAGACATGTATCAGTAAATTCTGTCATTTATCTTTTTTTGGCCCAAAAGCTTGCAAAAATTAAAAAGTGCAGGACAGCAAACTGCTTACTCCAGTCCAGAAATGACTTGTTTCTCCTTTGTGATGCTTTTGTCTATGAGGACTCTGTGATGATGCAGAGCATTAAAGGACTGGCTTAAAAGCATCTCTGGCCCAAACACGCGGCCCATGCTCTTCAGATCTGCCTGTAGGCCATGTCGCTCTGCCATTAGAGAACTGATCAAGTGGCTACAAACAGACAAAAGCCATTAACTGGTTTAAATATGCATGTGATCTTCAGATAAAGAAAAAATAGAAAAAAATGTTTTTAAGGCCATTTGGAGGAAAATAGCCACTCAACAATGCCATCTCTCCACCTGGCCATCCATGACCCCACTATTCAATTTTGTGGTCACCGTCATCTCATCTCCTTACGCATTGCTGCCTGTTACAGCAGGGATTGGCAATGACCCACTGGAACATTAATAGACAGTTAACAGGAAAAATCCTGTTCATTTTATAGATAGCATATTTTTGACCCCTAGCTTTCCATAATATCATTGGTATCAACGGTATCTCACATTAAACACTAAAACAGACAGGCTAGCAAGGTTGAATATGCATTCACTAAAAAATCTATAACAATGAATGAGCCTTGCCTGCTCTAAAATGTGTCAAAATATGGAGTAGGGCTGGGCAATATAATGATATTTACTGGCTTGTTCACTAGGGGCTTGAACTTGGGACTCTGTAAAGCTGCTTCATGACAACTTTGGTAGCAAAACGTGCTGTATAAATAAAATTGAATTGAACTGAATTATTGTTATGATGTTAAATTATATCACATTGGTACAATACACTTTTCTGAGCGTAATTTTACAATATGACTCACTCCTAAAGCGTTAACTTTTCAGCAAGTCTGCCATCAGAATCAGTCCTTCAGTTTGTAATACACAAGAAAATATTTGTTTTTCAGCAGCATTCACACTATCTTTACTAAACGTACATAGATATAATTAAAGAAAACTATTATTAAACATCAAATATCAAACATAATTGTGAGCAGAATTATGATGATGGATCTGAGGGTAAGTAAGTATGACGGAGAAGGGCTGTAAATAGTTGGTGTAGCATACGATAAAAATGATCATAGTACAGTAACTACATGCTGAAAAACAATTACATCCATCATCATTGAGCCAATTTGCTGAAATATTTATAGCAAAATGCCAATCTGACGAACCTTCCGAAGACTAAAAAAATGTCCACTGCAATAAGCAGAATATACATTATTTTTTAAATGATAGTGTTTTATTTAGAATGACACGATGAAGGCATTAATTGCCTCACATTGTACATATTCCATTGATGCATGCTTGCTATTGCTTCCTTATGTTATACCTGCCTCACACTTTTAAGAATAAATGCACACACCTAGACATGCAATTATCTAAGGATGACTTGTAAATTGTTTGCTGCCAGTTATCCAGAAGAACTGGATGGAAAACCAGTCATTACTCAGGACATTCTTTTTCAAGACAAGGCAGATTCAATAACTTGGCCAGGCCTTCAGTAAATACTGAACAATTCTGCAACAAAAGCAGAATATCAGCCCCAGTTTTCAGAATTACATTAACTGGACAGACAGACACATTGCCATCGAATATGGAATCTTTTCGAATACAAGTCGAGACATCTGCTTCAACGATGGTTATTTTTTTCCCTCTGCATGCAATAAAAAGCGATTTAAACTGTTCTTTCCATTGCTCAGGGAAGGCCTTTCATTTCGACATGCTTTTTAGCTTTAGGCTGTATGTCACCAGGTACATGTTTCTCTTTGACATTAGTTTTTTTTTTAAAGTGATTTTAAACGCATTTGCCATTATATCTAGCTCATGATTGTGTTCTCTCAGGAGAACCATGGCTATCTGTTTTCTAAGATGCCATATAGGGGCTTTATTATAAGCCTGGATGAACTGGATTGTCTTTTCTGTATAGCATTCTGTGGACAGGCACCAGTCTGGAAGACTGGTAAATCAATATTCTCCCTGAGTTATGTTTGCTGACTCATGGTGACTACTTTATCTCAGTTCTGCTCGATCAATTAACCAAAAAGCAATGGTTTTATACAAAATGTAAGTGGGACCCTGTTGCTCAGGTGAAAATTGTCTTGCAAGTTACAAATATGAGCGCACAGAGCTGGAGCTTGAGATTTTCTGGCTATGAAAGAGGCCTAGGTCTCCCTGACCTTGAAAAGTTTAGCAGACACATTTAGCAGACGCTGTTATCCAGAGTGACGTACATCAGTACACATCTGTTCTTCTAGCTGTAAAGCTAGACTTGCTGCTTTGAACCAACTAAGTTTTCCCCCCCAGCATATAATAAAGCTCTGCTTAACTTGACTAAGTTATACTACCTTAACAAACCTTGTCAAACTGAAAAAAGGTTAATACACAGGTTAGGAAAAAATAAGCAAATATAAATTGAAACTGCCTAAATCATTCTTACATATGCTTTTCTTTCAGGGTCCTGAGGTTTTACACAAAACCCACCAAATAATGGTGTTAATGGTGGTGTGACTGATGCTGGGTATCCTCTGCTTGTGAAGCATCTCCTGTATCTTCTTTTTTCCTGGGCCCTCCTGGATTTGGTCAGCTGATAGAAAGTCTGCTCTAGAGCCTGGTGCTCCCTCTCATCTAAAGCAATACAGGCACAGATACCACATTTCAGAAAGCCAACTCAAGAGATGTTAAGAGTTTAGGAGATTTGACCAAACAGCTTCGTCATCACACACAAAGCCAGAAATCAATATCCCGTTTACACTGGGATCAACCACACCAAGAAAACATATTTAGGGAGATTGGCCTACCATTACAGGAGACAGAACAAACAAAAATGTGGAAAGGTCTAGAATTATTACAGTCAGTGTACAATATATATCCATTTGTTTATTCATTCGTGCTGTGCTGTGTTTAAATAAAACGTTTTTAATTTTTCAGCACAGTAATGATGCAGACTTAGAAAAAGAATGGCAGCAATTTAAAACGGTTTCACAAGGTCATAAACACTGTCTCTGTAATGAAAATGATTCAATTCTGAAAGTCATAGATTTATTCAGTTTAGTGCAACAGCAGTAATTGTACAGATCAATTACTAGAATATACTGTAGATTGATGCTGTCGAAGTGATCTAATGTTGTTTAATGATTCGCTTGGCATAGATTACATTGTTTCTGCAATAACAATCTGTTGCAACAATCAATCATTGATTAGAAAAGGTGATGCTGGAAAGGTGAAATCTTTCTGTTGTGAAATTGGACACTCAGTTGAAGGTAAGAAGACTGCAATACTGGGCAAGTCTGTTTACACTTTCCCATTACTCAGCAGTTTCTGGGAGTAATCTAAATCTATGGAAGCTATATCCTCACACCCATAATCACCCCTCCAAAGTCTATGTAGCTGAAAATCTGAACAACTGAAAAATAATTCTACAACAATTAACATGTTATGATCAAAATCTTTCAGAAATGAAATGAAATTCTGCATAAATAAAATATTTTCGATTGTCCACCCCTCAGACAAATAAGGTCCAAGAGTCCTGATCACTAGAATGCACAAGATAATCTGTTTCAAACTAACTCTATGCTGTTTTCCTCAGTGCACTGTGTAATTTCTGCTCTATGAATGGGCATGATGAGATTACTAGATTCAATATGTGTTATAAAACATAGTCCCTTTTTCATGTCACATGTCAGTTTCTCCAACACTGTCCATTCCCTGATTATACCACAGCACAGACATTTTCTTCAGTAAAGAACAGCAATTTTCATTGCTTATGGCTTTATTGTTACACTACTTGTTGTGTTAAAGAAAACTGCACAAAGCAAATGTCTCTAAATGGCCATAGAAATAATAAACAGTACTGTTTGACCTTCTGACTGTTTTACAGTTACATGCATTCGTTTTTATTTTCATTGATGGAGTTTGTAATCACACACTTTGTGTTTTATCATTACTGGGTAAGTTTAAATCTTAAATGTTAATAATGGATGCAAATACATTATATGGTCAAAATTAGAGATGCTGTGTCCAATATTCTGTATCCGTATTGGTCCGATCCTGACCTAAATTAGTGGATCGGAAATCGGGAAGGTATAAAAAATGTAATTCGATAACGTTAAAAACTACGAAAAATAATTACAGCATGCATAACGTGATTTGTGACATACGCGAAGATGCATCACGTGATAAGAGATTCTGTTGTGTATGAGACTTGCCAACATGTCAGCAGTTTGGAGTTACTTCAGACTAAAAGAAGAAAAAGCCAAGACTGCAGAATGTATTGGGACATCTCGCCCAGGTGTCCTAATACTTTATCCACCCACAGAACATGCTCGCTGCTTTTCTAAGCAAGGCTTGATGAGACCTTTCCAAAGACCCCTTGTTTGTCATAACAGCCCCTTGGGCGTTCCGGAGTTATATCTTTTACTTTGCCCGGGTGTCCCATTACTTTTGTCCGACTGAACGGTATAACTCCGGATCAACGGGAGCTATTATGGCGAACAGTGATCCGGTGAGGTGAGGGGACATCAGAGCACACAGCCCTGTCCCCTGCCAATTGTAATCTCAGGGTGTGCTAATTAGCATATCTGGACATTTGTGCAAGTGCTACATTAAAATCCCACATTTAGAGTCTCTGTTCATAAAAGTGCAACATATAGATTTAGAGTGCAACATTTAGTATTTTTAGCTCGAAATTAAGCTGTTTACAAAGGACATCTTACTATACCATCTTCTCTGTGCAATGTTTCTCCCATACTATATCACAGTTATAAGTTTTGTATTTGTGTTAAGGTATACATAATGTATCCGTATGTTTTTTGAAAGCATTATTTTTCATTTTCTATCTATAAAAAGACTCAGCGAGTATCGGATTTTTATCGTATTGGCAGATATCCAAATTTACAATATCGTATCGGACATAAAAAAGTGACATTGTGTCATGTCTAGTCAAAATTATGTAGATACTCAAATCTCCCTCTTTGCTTCTATGATAGCCCCCAGTGTACTGGGGTTCCCAACTATTGTCCTGGAGTCTCTCCCAGGCATTTCCAGGGAGCAGAGAAAACACAAAAATGTTCAGGGCCAAGTGGCCTCCAGGACCAGAGTTGGGCCACATTGTCCAGGACATTCCAACAGGCCTGGAGATTTGCTTCCATTAGTAAGGTTCCAGCAGTAAAATTAGAGAACAAGGATGGCTCACACACAGCACTGCAAATCATTTTGAAGATGTTTGATAGAGTTGAGATCGGAGCACTAAAAAAAGATGGCCCAGTTCTTTGGAAGGTCACTGTATGGTGCCATGAAAATATGCATGAAAATATGCATAGACACCGGTGGCATTCTCCTGCACTGGGGAAACACAGATTCATTCTCACTCCGGATAATGCAGTGCCAGAAAATAGAGATGAATAAAACCAAAATATGTTTTTATGCTTAACATTCAAGAGGATAGTCCAAGAGGTCCCATTCGTAAGCTCTAGAGTGGTTACCAGAAATACCTACTTAGTTAGGAGGAACACCAGTGAGTGGCAGAATGAACTCAAGAATGAACACTGAGCAACTCTGGAGAGACGTTTAAGTAGAGGCCAGTCAGATTTTTTGGAATGCCATTGCACTGGGAGGCTGCTCTCTGCCTCGCTTTGGTGTTCAAAGACAAGCCTGCCTTCCCATTACAGGATCCTTCACCCTAGAAATGGCCCAATCTAAGAGGCAATGGCTGTGTGTTTGATTACATCAATTAAGGCAGATGAAGGTTATACACATCAAAGTTTATTCATTTTAGTACCTTGAAAGGGTTGAGGTATTGGGGATCTTTCTGGATCTTAGATGCAATGGCAGATCTTAGGACAAACCAGACTTATTGACTGAGGCAGAAGGTAGTCCCCAGTCTCTGCTAGCACCTAGCCATTCATTTGTGAGTGCAAGAATAGGGCAGTCTGGGCCTTTTTTTCCAAGGACATCAGCAACTAGTAGTTCTACGGCAAGAACCCCAATGTCTGTCACCCACAAGGGAAAAAGAAGAGATCTGAACTGGTGCTCAAAAGACATCATCCCAAGGAGGAAAGCCAAAGAGTGTTGTGACCATATTCTGTTCAAAGGAGATGTTCAGACCTGGAGGAGGAGTATTATCAAACTGCATGGGGTCTTTGTTCTGGAAGCTGATCTGCCAGCAAGCACCTTTCGGTTCTCTGAGTTCTGTTGATGAGGAAGCCTGGGTAACCTGGACATGTGCTCACACTACAAGACTGTGGTTCTTAAAGGGGAAGAGCTAACCCAAATCCCCATCCCTGGATCTAACTCCTGTTGCATGGCCTTTCAGATAGTGGTCTTTATGCACAAAACGTGGTTATTTTATCTAAGCATGATGGGCTGACAGCAACTCAAAATTTTATAGAAAATTTTATACTGGTGAGCACCATAAATTTTTGGACCATCCACCACTGCCTTGATTTTGGGATCATGGAGGAAACTCTTGTAAGAAAAGGTATTACTGATGCATACAATATGCTCTTCCAGTGGTTGTCCAACCGCATCTGGGACACCTGCCAAATGTGGGCCACATGTTCCTTCGGGGACTTACTAAAAAGAGAATAATTTCTACAAAAGTGTAATGATTGCACTTTTTCCTTCTTGTGGAGCATTCATTAAAAGGGCATAACTAGTGTTAAATCCGGGAAGACCCCTGGTGGGGCTGACCAAGGAGAAATGATTGGGCTCATCATAGTTTCTCCTCTTGGGACAAGCCTTGACATTTATCCAAAGCTTGGGGTATGATGGGTATGAACCCCATGAACCTTTTTTTCCACTTTCGTATTTTGTATAGTGAAAACTCGTGCAAAAAGAGAAAACGTTATGAATAAGAATGTGCTTACAAATAAAAATGCAAAGCAGCACAGAGAACATTCACTATATTTTGGAAAACATCAGACAGCTAACACTGCTTGTTGCAAGATCCTAACCTTGTAGTTATACATGTCATTCCCGTGGAAGAGCTGAAAGGCAGGCCTAGTGAAGCATGCTCCTCACATTCTCCTCCAAAAAAACTATATCTTTAATGTGGAAATTAGATGGAGGGGAGGATGTAGGTTCAATAAATTCTTATTCACAATCACAAGCGCTGCTGTAATGTTTTGTCAGTCTGTTAGATTATTTCTGCTGCTCAAACCTGGCAGTGTAAAAAGCATTCATACAAGCATGTCTTTATCTATTTGATGCAACAGGCCTGAGGGCTCTCAGAACTAGCTCTGAACTGGAACGCACTCGTCACGTCCGAGGTTACATGCTAAAAGACGGCATGTCCTCACTATGAAATAAGCACCTTTCCACCATTAATTTGCCTTGCAGCTAACTTTGCGCTTGACCAGAATGGATTGACAAGAATTTTCTGACCAGAATTGAGAATTCAGTAAGGATCAGAATTAAGAAATTAAGAAAGGCATTGATAGAATCTAGATTCATCAATCTAACTAGATACTGGAGTCAATCTACATATTCATATATACAGTCACACCCCACGTATATGCGGATCAGCAGTCACGATTTCAGGCTCGCACAGATTTTTTTCGGAGAATCAAACTAATAATTTTTCACTGAACCCCCCGCACATGCAGATATTCTCTGCATTTTTTGGCTTTTGTGCCTGGCCCGCCACAATCCTTGTTCTCGTGCGGGGTTGCTAAGCACCTGCTCTAACATAAACCCTGCACAGGTTTAAAAGCAGCCAATCTGAGCATGTTATTTATTTTTCCTTGGTGCTGTTGCCCAGAATTTCCCCCTCTATGCATCTCAAGTGCTCTTGTGTTTTTCGTTTTGTTCTTCTTAAAGCCCTGCATTTTTATTACTGTAAATTAAATTAATTTATTACTGTATTTAGCTGCTTATGCCAGTGAGAACAGCAGCGCATTCCAAAGAAAATGAATGTGCATGAATTACAGTACAGTGATGAGCCGGCATGGTGAGACTGGCTCACATGAGCCTTTTCCAGTGGCCGTTTGGCCTGTGTTTATGTGTTTTCTCCGTGTTAGAGGAGGGTAGTTATTGAAGCAGTAGAGACTGTTTATGTGTAAACTGTGTGTTTGTGTGTTATGTTGTATAGATGAGCCCTTCTTGCCAGTCACCCTCCTCCAGAGTGTTAGTTGCTGAAGTAGGGTGGCGGGCGAGTAGAGAGTTGTTGGACTGTACTGTTGTGTGCCAATAGGGACACCGTACTCTTAAGAGTGTAAAGGTCTGTTGTAAGGCTGCTGCTGGGACACAAAAGACACCTATGCTTATAGAGCAGTGTGTCTCTACTAGGGTTGTCACGGTACCAAAATTTCAGTATTCGGTATAGTGTTAATTTCGTCAGACGAGACGAGACGAAATATGTTCGTCAACGACCTTTTTTTCCATGACTAAGACGAGACG
>JBBPCW010237011.1:2450-14974 GCA_037974425.1 Phenacogrammus interruptus
CTGTCTCTCTGTACCTCCTGTCTCTCAGTACCTCCTGTCTCTCTGTACCTCCTCTCTGTCAGTACCTCCTGTCTCTCTGTACCTCCTGTCTGTCAGTACCTCCTGTCTCTCTGTACCTCCTGTCTCTCAGTACCTGCTGTCTCTCTGTACCTTCTGTCTCTCAGTACCTCCTGTCTGTCAGTACCTCCTGTCTCTCTGTACCTCCTGTCTCTCTGTACCTCCTGTCTCTCAGTACCTCCTGTCTTTCAGTACCTGCTGTCTCTCTGTACCTCCTGTCTCTCAGTACCACCTGTCTCTCAGTACCTCCTGTCTGTCAGTACCTCCTGTCTCTCAGTACATCCTGTCTGTCAGTACCTCCTGTCTCTCTGTACCTCCTGTCTCTCAGTACCTCCTGTCTCTCAGTACCTCCTGTCTCTCTGTCTTGTCCCCTGCCTCTGCTTGTGTGGTCACAGAGAACTTTTTGAGAGCAGATTTTGTAGCAGGGGTCCCAACTGCTCCACTTCACTGTCTCCAGTCTTCACAGCATCTACAGCTTCTGCCTACACCTCTGGACCTTATACCCCAAAAATGTCACTCTCATAACTGCTATTCATAACTGGAAGCATTTTATAACAGTGATTTTATGCACTTTCTTATATAGAGATACATAATAACACAGAAGGTATATTCTGAGAGCCTTTTCAAATACATTGCATTTATTTAAGTTTAAATGAAGGATGCCCATAACCTAATTTAGAAATTCCTGGCTTGACAGAGGTGCTTTCTGGAATTACAGAAGTACAAAGATAAGCTTAGGTCAAAATGACCCAAGCTACGGATCTATGGGTTAAACATTATTCCTTGCTTAGCAGCCAGTAAAGAAGGAGAGAGATTATCTAATGATGAGCTCATGAGCACACTGTCATGCTGTATGCAGACCTTGCACCCAGGGCATGCTGCTAGACTGCATGTAGTGGGTAATTACGATTCAAGATTCTTTATTTGTCACATTAACAGTCCAGTTCTGAGAGCATTAACATTCTGATGCTTCCTTAAACAACTTTCTTGAGGAAGCAATCATGCTGTTGAAGCGTGTATTGATTCTGATATGACATCATCCGCACCTATACATGTGTAAATATATATGAAACACATATTGGTTGCACATTTTAGACTAAATTCTTAAGTTGTAGTGATTAAAATCCAATAATATTATAATAAGGGAAAGTGGTAAGCTTCTTTTTTTGAAGGACATACAGGGACATAATGCAACAAAATGACACATGTACATGACATAAAACAGAGACACTAATATAACATTAACAACAGTTGCAGAGGCTAGATAGTACTGTATACATGTTGGCAGAATTATGTAATTAATAGACATGATAAAATTAAACAGGAGGGCCAAATGAGTGGCGAAGTCCACGTGTGTGAGTGAATATACAGGCGGGGGAGATGAAAGCTGGATCACATGGAAGGCTGTGTCTGGTGTAAGGTTTATTTATTTTTATATAATTAAAGTAACAATAATAATAATAATAATAATAATAATAATAATAATAATAATATATATTTTAAATGATAATAATTTGGCTACCTGAGCACCCAATGATGGTCTATGGTGCAGGCCGTCCCTGCCCAGGCTGTGTCATGATGACATGACCGAGGAGAGGTACCATGTATAGCCGGGTCCTGGGCCCCCAGCCTCCCAGCCCCTGACACCAACCCCTCACATCCTACTCACAACACGCCAAACCTATGTTCCTGTCCTATGTTGAATGGATAAGACATGATTATGTGCCTTCTCTAATGTGTAGTGCATTAAAAAGAAAGTAAGGCGTGTTGTGTAATATCAGTAATAGGTTTCGGGGGATGGGTGGGGGGTGCTAAGTTTCTGACAGGTTATGTCTATTATTATTGGACAGTACCATTACTGGTAACTGGCAGATGCTATAATCTTTGATGCCATGACAGTTTATGTCACACATTAATTTAAGACCCCAAACAATATGAAATATAATATGAAACAGTACATGTCATGATAATGACCAGAAATTACTGGTGTAAGCCCATGACAGCATATCTGCTATTAAATGTTTCTAGCACAATTAAGGTTTGTTTTACTGGAAAGAAAATACAGTGCATTTGTTTTGTGCTGCTGTTCTTCCTTAAAATGCAAACAAAGTTGCATTATTGACATTAACAAACCTACCTTGAAACGTCTCAGTAATAAGAATAAACATGATATCATTTAATATAGAAGTATCACAACTGCAGATTAAATATAGAGTAACTTGTGATTGGCATCAGAAAATGTTCAAAGAACAGAAAGTGCTGATCTAGTACTATGCCATCACAGGTTTATGGTGACTCAGATGAGTCAGTCTGGTCTCTGAGGAGAGACCACAGCATTGGCAAGGTTGAAAAAGAAATGGCAGACAGTATTTACTGATGACATCACAGCAGTCACGCTCTCTTACCACCCTAACTGAACCAATAAAGCACCAAGAGAAGCACCAATCAGTTTTAGTCTATTTGAATGTTCAAGATTTAGATGAGAGTTTTGGAAGCAAATGGACTGGAACTGTTCCAAGAACTATTTTATACATTTATCAGATACTGAATTGGTTTTCTGAGATTGTAAAACACACACAGCAAGATACATGGCACTTATGTCCTGACATACTAAGCATTTCAAGCTTGATTTCAACAAGCAATCTTGACAGAAAGTAACCTGCAATCTTGCCACAGTAATTCACAATAATAACATTATGGCACTACAATTAACCCAATACCTCCGCCAAGTGATATCAAAAGAAGAAAGTGCTTCGTTTCTCAAATCTGCTTAGTGTTCTTCGACAGAAGAAATAAAGTGATTACAGTTTATCTTTATTTCTACAATCACAGCATAGGTTTACATATGTTTAGTGTGGGTATGGCACTTCTTAGATGTGTATGCAGTCTTAAGAATGTAATTATGATGTCCTAGAACCAGCAATTTGCAGAAAGCACCACATACCCATATCACTTTATCCATGTACCACAGTTACAACTCTGCATGGGGTTCATCGGGTTGATTAAATCCTTTTATGTCTTCTGTTCTGGCTCTTCCCTAAGCAGGTGCTATCCTTATCTTTGCAGGCAAACATGTAAATGCACACACAAGCCATAACTGTTGCCTGGATTGGGCCTGTGTTTATTTTAAGTTATCTTTTAAGTCTTTTGGAGAATAATGAAAGCAGGTATGGCAAAAACAATGTACTTTCAAACAACATTTTTGATATAAATATATATATATATATACATGATGCAAATATACCAGCATCCTCTCAATTGGGATACCACCAGGAACATCAACCACCTAGCAAGGCCCTCGTTTAAAAAAAAAAGACAAAAAACAGGTATTTGCTTAAGTGTGTAATCACTCTGTGTTTTCTTCTAGTATTATTGTGTTTCCGTGAGCTTGAACTGACCACCTTTTGCTTTTAAATTCACTTAAAACAGAACGCCACATAATATAATAACTTCTATTATTAATATGTTAAAAGTAGCCAAAATGAATCTAAACATGTATAAACATTTTCCAAATTGTAGATAATTTAGTGTAAAATCTCTTGGTATTTGCTTGAGACTCCATGCAGAATCTCTCCAGATACAGAGAAATTCCCAAAGTGTGACCTGCAAGGATGTTTGAACTGATCCTCTAAAAAGCTTTCTTCACTGAATGAGACAACTACCACATTTTATAAGGCTTTAAATCTTCTTTCATCATTTAAGATTCTATTTATCCAATTTCAAACTAATCATGTATCTGCAAATAATCATTTTTTCTGTTCCTTTGCCATAGTTTGATCTACTTTCAAAATTATTTTTTTTCTCAAATCCTTATGTTGCATTTACAAAATTCAAAAAATTCCCCCCAGCCACACATTCTAAGTAATCTCCCTTCGACAAAAATAGAGCTCCCTTGGTGTAGAAGCATAGTCCTATATTTCTTTTTCTTTATCTCACACCTCATCTGAAATTATGAATGCAATCTCAATACTATTATCTAGACAAGCGGAGACTTTCAAAAGTATTGAATGCTAAGGTGACACATCTAGAGACACTGGAACGACATTTTAAATACAAAACATTTGTCCTGGTTAGTTCTTAAGATTTACGGCCATAATCTCTTATTCTACTAAGATAATCTCTTGTTCTACTCAGTCAATGTATTAATGAGGTCAAACAACTACATGAGAGATCAGGACTCCAACAACACTAACTATCCAGCAGCAGGGCTGGGCTATGTATTTTTACAGTATGTTCATAATGATATCTAGTATAATGATATGTGCACTATAAAGATAACTTGACGAAACCGGCAGCGTTCTGCTGACTTGACATCCTTGACTTCATTGTATACTCTAGACATTTCTTTAGAAAACCTTTGCTTTCCAAAGTTTGCAAGAAATGTGTAATGTTTGGAAATAGCAGGAGTATTGAGGCTTAAGGTACTTCAACTGCCATTTCTGTCCTACATGTCTGGGAACTGCGGGAGGCAGTCGTTGATTACTGTTTGAAGCCTGAATTAGTCAGGCATATGCTCAGTTACTTTGCAGCCATATTCACTGATTTTCTACAAGCAAATCAAGAGGCTCAGAATGAAAGATATAGCAAAAAGTTTCATATTGCTGCTGTCCAAAGAAAAAAGCAACATATAAATAATATTATTACAAAAAATATACAAAGCAACAGAGATTCAAAAACCTGCATTAGAGATAAAGAATGTTACCATTTTAGTGATACATGTTATTTTCAGATTGAAATGACATACAGGCACTTACCCACTACAACTGAGAGAATGGGGACCAGAAGCTACTAATTTTTGGAACTGGCTGTGGCTAAATTATTGCAAAGTATCAAATTCAAGGACAAAGTACAAAAGGAGATGGTATTGGTATAAATGTTCATAGTATACACTGTATTGTTGTTTCATGAAGCCACATTGAAGCTGTTTATCTGCTTTGTGTTTGTCCAAGAAAATAGTATAGCTTATTTTAGCTTATTTCATTAGCTTCCATGATCTGCTGTGCTTTGTGACTTCATTATTAATTACACTGAACTCCACAAACACTTCATGCACTTCAGATGTGCTGCTGCATGTTCTCTGAACAGAGCTAATACCCAACTTTTCCTTGGAAGAGTACCTTGGTCCTTCTCTCCTGTTTATCGACAGCACTGCAAACTCTGACCAAAGAGCACGTCCAACAGGCCACCTTTGCCTGTATTTACCAGCGCTAAATGAAGGTCCTGAGAAATACATGATAGTTGTTAGTAAGTAGGCCAAAACCCTATTCTGCACAGTTTAAATAGAATAAATTCACCAAACCCTTAATTTAGCTTAAACCAACACCATTCTTTAAACTTACTTCATCTGGGACCCTTTGTGTATCTTATATTTATTCTGTTGCATCTCTCTATTTGAAACTTCCAAACGTGTTCATCCAGGCAAACTTCTTAGATTATTTTAATTAAAGCCCTCATTAAACAAACCTAACCATGGCAACCATTATTGTGTGTGTGTGTGTTTTTTTTTAAATACACTAGCGACTATTGCATGAACTCTTGTGGACTGATATGTGAGGCCATATATCCCAGATTATAACATTTGGTCCAGGAGTTAATTTAGCACTGGTGGTAGTTTACAGTGTTGATTTGTGTACCTCTGAATATGAGCAGTGAGTAGATTATTTCCCTGGCTGTCATCAATCTTCTGCAAACTGAGTCATGATGTTCATAAGGAGGCTGCAGACAGTGATGTTTGTTGACTGATCTTTTGTCTCAGCCTTCTGAGGCAAAATCAATCCAAAATCATTTGTGGATTTTTTCATATTTGTATCAGTATCCCCTCTTCTCAAGATGGGGTCCATGACGTATAGCTTTGTTACTTTTATATATATAAAATGATTATTAAAAATATGATTTCACATCCTCCATGGCAGTAAAGTACTTGCTTAGCATTTGTACAACTTGTTCCTCTGTCGGATAGCCGGGACAACTGATTTGCATATTTGCGAAAGTGAGTTAACAATATCCATCCATCCATCCATTATCTACCCCTTATTCCTGCATTATCATATTCATAAAAAGGGGGAAAGTGTACAGTTTTACAGTTTATTTTTATGCTTTTGTCTGACATGCACAATATGCACTCCACACACTATTGCAGTCTGCATAGCCTTCTGAATTTCACACACAATTTATTCTAGACTTTATTGTTTTATTGTTGAGCACTGGGAACCTAGGTGACTCACACTGTGTAAAATCACTGAGCGGTCACAGTCACTGTGGAAAACTCATTTATGCTGAATTACAATCGCATTTAGAAGACAGAAGCGCTGGAGGAAAGCTCAGTTCATAAATGGTTGAATGTGTTTAATGTAACCTAACAGACACATTACAATCTCTTTGTCTCTTGTTCTCCCCTCTCTCTCTCTCTCTTTCTCTCTCTCTCACACACACACACACACACACACACACACACACACACACACACACACACACACACACACACACACATACAGTGAGACAAAATCAAAAGATTCACAAAGACCAGCGGCTGAGAAGAAGCCTGGATTGGTCCAGAGGTTGTTGAGCTCGGACGCTGATTGGTCGAAAAGCGCTCGAATGATCCGTGTGGAACTCAGGAGAGGGCGCGCGCCCGTTAGAGTCCATGACTCCCAGTATGAATGAGAGCGAGGCATCGAGGACATCACACACTCATCAGAGGGAGCAGAGAGGACACGCGCACACGCACACACACGCACACGCACACGCACACACACACACAGACAATCAGCACCTCAAGAAGAAAACTCATCGGGTGAGTTCATTTATCAGACCTTTAGAAATTAGCCATTAGCCAATTTTCTGTCTTCTGCTGCTTTTATTTCTCTTAACATTCATTTGAACTCATTTTTAAATTAAAAATATTTATATTTATAACTCATTAATAATTATATTGCATTAGATATTAGTCTGGAGTCTTTTTCATTGACGACTTTACATTTTATAAATTAAAAAGCGTCTAATCTTGCATCCTAGTAACTGAATGTTCTGTCAGTTAATATAATTTAATACATTAACAATAAAAAAAGCCTTTTTTATTTCTCAAAAGAGAGTCCAATCGGCATAATAACCCCTCTTTATTCTGCAGCAGGAGTGGGGTTGCTCCATTATTAGGAGCACCGTCTGTACTCTTTCTGAAAGTTAGAACAAAAGAAGCATCATAAATTAACAGAGATCTTTATTATATATGCTTATCTTAATTGAGGATAAGCCACGATGATATAAACTATTGGCTTGGCTGTAAATATAAAGTGTGAACTACAGTGGAAAGGTAGGCTAGAGAATATGGAGGCCAGCTCACACAGCAGGGGCAGGAATGCAGAGATTAACTTTATTCTCTATGTTGCCACCACCCGGGCTGTAGGTCACAGCCCTCCGAGTGCTGGTGTAGTGATGGGTGGGGGCACTCATCAGACTGCGGAGCTCCAGGCAGATGGGCGCGGAAATGCAGTGTACACCTGGGAAGAGGTGCAGAAACACAGTCACCAGGGTGACCAATGGGTGGTGGTAGAGCGGAAAGTATACAATGTCAGCAACTGGGTTAAAAGACACCCCGGAGGCCGCAGAATTATAAGTCACTACGCTGGAGAGGATGCCACGGTAACACATCACAATACATCCTAGAGCACAGTGTCCAATCCACGCATGTATGATCATCACACAATAAGCCTTCAAATAATAAAAATAATACTATTAAAAATAAACTTTATTTATTGTTCTTCCATTCAGTATAATATATACATTTAGTTATAATGAACTTGACACCACACAGTAAGTAAAACGGGCAAATGAATGAACGTAATATTTTCTACAGGATGCTTTTATGGCATTTCATCCTGATCAGAAGTTCGTACGGAAGTTTCTGAAGCCACTGCAGGTTGGAGAGTTGGCTCCTTCTGAACCCAGTCAAGACCACAAGAAAAATGTAAGTGTGGATCTGTGCTCAGGGCCTGAACTCCACAGTCCAGTGTTGAATTAATTCACTTTAAATATTTAAAAATCAACAATTTAGATATGAGACACAGATGTGCTTCCCTCACAGACACAATTACACCACATAAGAAGTTCACATTACTGAGAAAAACAGTTTACAAAACAATTTAATTTTTTTTTATATTTTGCTGGCACAAAGTGAGTCAGAGGAAAAACTCCCTAAAGCTGGAGGAAGAACCCTCAGTTAGAACCTGTTGTCCTGTTGACAACACAATTTAGTGAGGGGGAATAAAAGAATGAGTTGCACTTTTGGTTGGAATAGATAGCACACCTACAGGTTGATAGTAGCAGACCGGGGATACAGCAGACCGGGGGACACGATTGTGGATCTTTCGGATTATCTGAAAGTAAGTTTTATTATATTTTCCAATGTTCGATCATCAGCCCAACAGTCCCATATCTGGGTGTAGCTACTGTGCTTTACCCCTCAGCTGGTGCGGGAGGTCCTAACCATTGTCTGGGATTCCAACATAGAGCTAACGGCAGGACAACTTGCAAAACAGCTGATCCAGCCAACCAGTACATTCAGGCTCTGCAGGACAAATGGATTCAACAAAAGGAACCAGGTGGCAGTGGGTCAGCTCTGAACTGCCAATCAAATGTATCAAAGCCATGTCATAGTTGTCATTCACTTGCTGGGCACCTTCTGAGACTGTCGCTACCCTCTCTCAGAATCTCCTGGGCAGTATGTAAGACAAAGCAAACCCACCAGTGATACACCTCCTTTGTGAATGATGTAGAAAACTGTTGCCATATTGTGTTATAGTAAACCTGATCATGTGAAATGCTGGCAGAGCTTTTCACCAGCAAGTGAAAAGCATGTAATTCCAGCTGGCATTAATTCCAAGGTCATTAATCTGGGCTCATTGATACCATGCTGGCGCCCGCAACCTTTCAAGTACTCTCTCTGTACGACTCAACCCCACGGGCACACCAGTGAGGAGGAAATATTTTCCGTGCCTTGATGTGTAACTGCATGGTGTGTTTGTGTTTTACCGAATCCAGATGTAAACTGTGCAGTCATGGCTGGCACTGTCTAGGGTGCAGCAGGCCCAAGGCTAAGACTGCTGAAGCTGCAGTTGTCATGCCCAGTAAGCACAGAAGAGTGAGCGATGAGAGTGAGGACCACCCTGTCTGGCCAACACAAACACACTAAGAAGGTCCATGTGAAAGTCAGTGAAGCCTTAATGGAGCATGATAGCCTGAGATAAGCTTCTAATCTGAATGGCCTGAGCTGGTGTTCTTCCAATTTATGAATGGCCCCAAGGACAGCCAGGAAGGAGAGAACCACTACTTTTAGTGGCACAAACACTGACTGCACAAATCTAGTGAATGCCCTGGGGGCTAGCAATAGAACAAATTTTGATCTAAGAAGCCTGGCCTTGGATGACAAACCAAATAAATATCTGTCACTGGGGTGATAGACAATGACCTTTAGATCTCTGGGTGGAAAACATTTGCCCCAAAGCATTCCCATAGCACTGGCAGCAAGGGATACATGAAACAGAATCAGTTGAAAAACTGTGATCATGACTCAAAGGTCAATGGCGTTTTTAGTGTGACAGTTCTGGCGTCTAGTTATTGAATCCTTTTGCTTGTGGTAGGAGTGTGAGGACGCTGGGGAATGGTGACTGTATGTCTGCTCTTAACTTGGAGCTGTTTCTCAGTTTTATGGGAAGTTTGTCTGAGTTCCAAGGGAAGAATCATGATGAAGGACGCTCACTTGGCAGTGTAATGTGGTAGTGTGAAACTGTGCTGGCAGCAGTACTCAGATGCTTGTACTCACTGCTTTTCTCAAACCGTTTCATCAAACAGTTTTGGTAAATCAGATCTAGTGGGCCGAGGAGTGATTGGGTGTTGCTCCACGAGGCTCAGGAAATGCAGCAGCTAGCACTAGATCAGCTGCTCTAGCTGTTGAGTTAGGAAACACAGTAGGGTAGATGGGCTTTATAAGAATTAGAAGTCTGAGGAAATCAGAGGCCTAAGCCGAAGCTAATAGTCATTCTACGAATAGGGCAATTAGTCTGATAGCAGTCCAAGCCTGAAGTTATTTCAAAGCAGGGGAGAAACCAGTAGCAGTAATATGGGCCAGTGCTAGACTAGCTAGACAAACTAAGATCCTAAAGCTCTGACAGTGTTACAGGTTTGTACTAGAGTGATCCATTTAGGGCTATCACAATCAATTATATTAGTAATTTAGTAATGTAGAAATTATTCCAATCAAATAAGCATATGCACACAATTAATAACAGTAAACATCTCATATATATATATATATATATATATATACACACACACACAAAAACCATAAACATGTTCAAGTTGTCCAGCTTTACTCTGTATGTATCAAGATACATTGTCTGACATTTAAGACCTGAAAATAGTAAAATATTTTTGAATGACTGATAGTATGAAACTAATCTTTAACTGTGTTATATTCTACTGGGTAGGTAAGCAGTTGTATTCTACTGACAGCATGTTTGATTTGCCACTATTCTTACAATTTGCCCGTAAAGTGCAATGTGTATTTCATCCTCCCTCCCACAATAATATATGTGGATGGTATAAAAGTTGGTGAAAATGTTAATAATTGAAAAGAGCATCATAGTGTCATAAAGGACTTTGTGTAATTACGTTTTATATGAAGTTCTTCAGTGTCGACTCGGTGGAAGAAGAGATAGTTTGAGCACAGCGCTCTTTTTTTTGCCCTCTTTGGAAGCATGCCCTCTGTTCATCATACAGAAAAAGGCCAACCAGGAATGAAGTACTCAGAGCTTTTTTTTCTTATTTCTGTAAGTTCAGAGGGACGTAGCAGAAGACTTTATTTCTAAAAAAAAATGTCTGTTGCTATAGCTACTGTATCCAGCCTACTATCTAGCCTGAGTATAATGAAGATGCTGAATCGGTTGTATAATAGGTTTTGCCTCAGCTCAGTGTACGCTAGAGAGTGGCTTTCATGGTCGATAAGGCTGCGTGACACACGTGACTCTGTCTAAAGTTACTGAAGGCCACCCAAGCCCCAGCTCTTTTATTTGCACAAGTACATGTCTGTATCTGCTGCCACCTATTGCATTTTGAGTGGTACAACAATTTGGCCCAGTTTGTGTGACCTGGGTCTCCTTTTTCCAGACTTTTTTTTTACATGCATTCCATTGCAAATTAAAATGAGCATTCATTCCTTACCCTTCTATGTTTTTGTTTTTTTGTGCCTTCTCATTTCTCTCTGTCTCTCTCACATCTTGCCACTCTCAGGCTGCCTTAGTGGCAGATTTCCGGACCTTGCGGGAGCAGTTTGAAGCAGAGGGCCTGTTCCGCACAAACCCCCTTTTCTATGTACTACACATTGGCCACATAATGCTCCTGGACGCCTTGTGTGTGCTACTGCTGTGGCAGTGGGGCAACGGCTGGATTAACACGATTTTGTGTATTGTCTTAATGTCCATTGCACAGGTAGGGGGAGCCTACAGTACTACTTTGACATAAATCACCCTGTGAACATTAAAACAGCATGCAGGTCCATTTTCTGAAGTGTGCTGAGATTTCCTCTTTGCATGCAGTCCCAGGCTGGCTGGCTGCAGCATGATTTTGGCCACCTTTCAGTCTTCAAAAGATCTGGCTGGGATCATCTACTGCACAAGTTTGTCATTGGACACCTAAAGGTAGCACTCCAGTCTACAATTCCAGTTTTAATTTTGGGAATACAAGTTGTTAACCTATGAACATAAACATATGAATGTTTCAGAAAAAGGTAAGAACCACACAGTGCACCAACCTGGCAGTGTGTGTGTGTGTGTGTGTGTGTGTGTGTGTGTGTGTGTGTGTGTGTGTGTGTGTGTGTGTGTAGGGGGCTTCTGCAAACTGGTGGAACCATCGTCACTTTCAGCATCATGCCAAGCCCAACGTGTTCCAGAAGGACCCTGATATCAACATGCTGAAAATCCTGGTTCTGGGGAATGTGCAGCCTGTGGAGGTGAACACACCACAACTGCTCCGCATGTTCTAAAGTGCACAAAACCTCTTTATTTGAGTGTGTATGAGTTTTCATTTGGTGTGAGACTGAGACTTTTTTCCTTCTTTTTATTCTTACAGTGATTGAATTACAGAGCTTTTACACAGCCTAGACTTTGTGGGATTTTGCTTAATATTCTCTTTTTTGTATTTCAGTATGGGATTAAAAAGTTGAAGCACATGCCATACAACCATCAGCACAAATACTTCTTTCTAAGTATGCCACTAATTTCTATCTCGTTTACAAATGGGCAAAAATGATATATAGAATTCTTATATGTTGAATCTCTCTCTCTCTCTCTCTCTCTCTCTCTGTCTCTCTCTCTCTCTCTCTCTCTCTCTCTCTCTCTGTCTTTCTCTCTCTCTGTCTCTCTCTCTCTCTCTCTCTCTCTCTCTCTCTCTCTCTCTCTCTCTCTCTCTCTCTCTCT